>CM056833.1:3255000-3407500 GCA_029853015.1 Chelidonichthys spinosus
GTTTGGTTTGATCCAAAGAGCGGCAGCGTTTCCATTTCCCTTCTCGTTTTCCCGCGTTATCATCTGTCAAAGTGGTCGAACATCAACTCCTGTTTTTATTGAAACATCCGTCAGAAAGCCGAAGGTGTCGCGGCGTTTAATGTATTCCAAGATTGCCGCCACGTGTTCCTCTGCGATTACGGGAACAAAATAAAACAGAATGGGATTTTTTTTGTTTTTTTGTTGTTGCGTTGGATATCGGAGGCGTGCAGCTGTAGTGCGGCCCGTCTACGCTGTAAACGTATCATTAGACGCTCTCCCGTTTCCTGTCATTCTCCCGACAGCAGCACATACATACATGTCATACTTCTCTTTCCGTAAACAACAGCTGTGGTTTCCATAATTATACAGGACAAACATGCAAACATGTACAGCAGATTTACATAAAAGCACAAACATCTTGCTGTTTTCTATGTTGCCTCGTTTATAGCCTGACTTTCATACGCCCCACATGCATTAGTGGAATGGAGGGGAAGTGGCCATATTTGGACTGCGAGGAGCGACGGGTGGATCTGAAAAACCCTTATACTGGTGCGAAGCTGCTACCAAAGTTAGCTTCATATTTCAAGGTTACGTGTTAAAGTCATCTTAGTAGCTAACTAGCATTGGTAGTGTGGTAGCGACCTGTCAATCAGCAGGTAAGCCCCGCCCCCCTAAAGCACCCCCTGCTTTCTGGTCTGGTGGACTCTAAATGGACCATAATGTACTAAATGAACATCATGCTGGATTGAAGAAGACTTGAAACTAGAGATTGAGACCAGAAACTCATGTTTACAATGTTTACTGAGATAATACATCAAGAGAGAAGTAGGACCATTTTCTCATAGACTTCTATACAACCAGAGAGGAGTCGCCCCCTGATGGCCAGCAGAGAGAATGCAAGTTATTAGGGACCTGAATTTGGCTTCACTTTTCACTTTTTTGATATATTTCTGAGTGAAGCAGGATCGGCAGGAGGGACGTAACGTTGGGAGGAAGAAGACGTAGTGTCGTTTTCTTATAGACTTCGATACAATCAGAGAGGAGTCGCCCTCTAATGGCCAGCAGAGAGAATAAAAGGCACTTCAGGGTTGGCTTCACTTCTCAGAACTGAAGTTTGAGCTGACATTGGCAGTGAAGTTCAGTAAAGTAAAGGCACATACTTGTCGTCTGGTTGAAAGCGACCACAGGCCGTGGTTTATAGCGTAATAACATACTGCAGAATGTACATTGTGTAATTATAGTATCGCATGCAGCCATACGGTTGCAGCGTGTTTTCCTTCATCGTGCCAAAGAAGAGCCAAATAAAAATCAGAGAAATCTCCGGCCCTTTTCTTCTTCAGAGGATGAGAAGCCACAACTGTGGGCGTCTGAGCATACTTTCTATATGGTGTAACTGCAGCGCTGTGTCTTATTATTATAGACCGTGTCGTCGGAGGCTTTTTTAAAAAGGCAAAAAATAAAATTTCTGCCTTTTTTTCCCCCCCGTCTCTCACAGAAACAGAGGCTGCGACTGATTAGTGTAATTACATAGTAGCTCGGCGCATCCATCCATCTGTTTATAACATTCGGGGTCAGCGAGAGCCGGAGACAGAAAAGTACAAACATACATCGGACGTGTAATTACAGGCGGAGAAGTGGCGGGACGGCGATATGTTGTTCCTTCTCTGAACTCCGACACGCTGGATGCCAACAAAGAGAACGAGATTAAAGTGCAGCCTGTCGGCTTTAATTAAAGTGTGTCTGAACACGATATCACACAAAGCTCTTTACTATATATATATATATATATATATATATATATACATAACATAGCGTTTCATGCTTTTCTCCGCCATCTATAGTCGATTGTTCTAGTTGTCTTTAAATGGCTTTTTTCTCGTTATCCAGACTTCTGCTACGGATCACAAATCTCACAATCGTCATTTCACAGATTTGTGTCGCAGATCAGAAGGACAAAAAAGGAGCAACTCTTACTTTTTTTTATTTGGCAGCAATAACGATAGCCGATAATTGATTGATGTTGAAGCACGTGGGCTGATACGGATAATTTTGTTGTTGTTTTTTTGTTCCAGATTTTTAAAAATCACCTTCTAGTCAGTTTAAACTGTTCCTCATACTAAATGGTTTCCTTTTACCTTGTTTTTTGCATAAAACAAACATTTCAAGTGATTATAGAGTCAAAGTTTGTATATTTATTGATTAAATTGTACGTGTAGCTCTCCTTCTGAAGATTTCTGCACAGATTTGCTCTTCATACTGTAGCATCATCGGGGATCTGAGACTAGAAAGCATTCATGTATATTCATATTTATATTTTGAGTGAATATTACAGATAAAAAGTATAAAAATTCCTGAATAACCACAGTCTGTTCCACCAGAGTATCAATAACTGATTGTGTTCATAACAAAGACATTTTATTTTCCCCATCGTGTCAAAGAGGAAGTCAAACAGAAAACTGTGCTGCGAGTGTGACACTGAGATCAGCCAAGTAAGCAGGCCACACACACACACACACACACACACACACACACACACACGGACCGGTCAGTCTGGCTGGAGGCGAGCAGCCCGCCGGCTTCAGGCCGGGTCGGGTCAAAGCAGCGCTACGGGAGGATGGCCGGCTCTGGCGGACGCTGCTCCTCTCCAAGACAACTGTTGACGGGGCCACGGGGCCCCGATGGGGGTCCGATGGGGGTCGGACGGGGCCGCGGCTCAATGATTCCCATTGTTGAGGCACTTCCTGGAGGCAGCGGCGCAATCTAGTGAATGAGTGGAGAGGAAGATGGCAATGGAGGGAGGGAAAGAGAGAGGGATGTTAAACGGGATGAAAGGAGGAGAAGAGGAGTCTATGAGGAGCAAGCTAACATGCTAACGTCATGCTAACTACAAACTACCTGATGTCGCGATGGACGAAGTCAGGGCATCACGACAATCGTTCACTCAAAGTCACGAATTTGAACCTTACGGTTCAGAAAGAACGAAACAAAACTGCATCGTGAATTTTAGTTTGGGGGAAATTTTGTATTTTGTTGTCGATCACGTTTTTTTGTCTTTTTTTTTTTAACGTATCAAAAATATGTTTCAAATGAGTCTGCAGAAGAGAGGAATGTTGTGTTTTTGTTGTTTTAATTTTGTCGTAATTTTAAGCCAATCGTACTGTGTTTCACTAAAGCTAATAAGGTAGTTTGGTAGCGGGTTATTTAAAATGTGTACTATGTGTTTCTGCGATCGTTTTCCCTCGAAGCGTAATAGAGAGTATGAAAACGTAGTATTGTGCCGGAGGAGAAGTCATAACGGTACATCATCTGCAAACCATGAAAACACGTGATAATGTCGATCTCGTAGATTTGGGGATATTTCACCTGATGAAGGAAAACTTTGACCTGCTGCTGGAGACGTTCATTGAGAGTCATTGGGGTTCATCCTCTGGGTACCCTGAATGTTATGCTGCTGAGATATTTCAGTAACAAGAGAGGCCGAGATGAAAGCAGACAGAAGGAAGTCGTTAAGTTTATAAGATGAAGAACCGTTTCAATGTTCACCTTGAACAATGGAGAACTCTGGTTACCATGGCGCCCAAAGCTTTCTTCTTCTTCTCTCTCGTCACCTTCATGTTCCTCTCAGCTTTGACCCTTTTGTCTCCTTCGACTGTGAACAATTATCTGGATTATTTTCCTCGTGACGTCGTTGCTCCCGTATCAACAAACATCCTCCACCTGCTCCACCTTTCATCTGACGGAGACGGAGGGTCGCCGTCACGCCGCCATCTTCAGCTCGTTTCTCCTCACCGATGCGTGAAAAGAGAGTACAAACTCTTTGTTTATCGTCGCCCGATGGAACAGAAGAGTGTTTGAGCAGCTGTTTCTCCACGCTGCATCATCCTCGTTTCCCTCGGCAATTAAATTGTTTGCTTTGAGACAAACGCTAAAACATGTTTCTCATCACGTGATTCTAAAAACATTTTTAAACGGTTAGTGAAAGCAGGCGTGTCGAGCCAAACAGTGACACAACTATTTAAAAAGGGAGGTTTTCATGTGTTGCTGCTGTTATATACTCATCAAAAGTTTAACTAATAGATATCACCATCACATTTTATGTTTAAATGTGCAATTAGGGCATTGTCTTATTAAATATGTGTTCATTTATAAAGAAAAATGTCATTTTGTTGACATCTTAAAGTTAAGGGGATTTTAGATACATCTCTTATAAATACTGTCGACAGCCAATGAAAAATATATTTTTGCCATATTTTTGAGGAATTCACTGTTGTATAAATGATATGATATGATGATATATATGAACAAACCTCCTTGAATAAACCTTCAGAATAGAGACAGGAATGAAACGGGAGGTTTGGTGGATGTAAGAGCAGCTGAAGCTCAGGAAACTCATTGTAAAATGAAGAAGACACTCCGGGTGAATGGGACAAATCAATAACCTAATCGATATGAGCATGAAACTTCCTCAGTTGATCATTTACATTGAGACAACCATTTTTTACATTAGAGGTTTTTCTGGAAGGTCATGTTTAAATATGCAGATGAGGCATTTAAAAGACAAACGTGGTAAAAAATGTACCTTAATGTGTATCTTGGGTGTAGTAATTCACATGCAAATGATGAGATTTGGGGTGAAGGATTCCTTTTAGAGATCATCTTAATGGGCTTCACATATATAAGTGTATGATAGAGAAATCTCCAAACTGGATTTGAAACCCTGGCAGGTTTCCTGCCCGGCACACCTGCCTCTCATCAGCTGATCTGGGGTCTGACCTGCTCAGCTGCTCCTGATTGGCTCATCAGGCCTGAACGCATAAAAGGCAGCTTCAGGAAGCGGATCAGATCGCTGCTTGTTGTTTGACCGGTGTGGTTGTGTTGGGTTGAAGGGCTTTTTATTGCTGCCGGGTCAGCGTTTGGGTTCTTCTTTACCTGATGAAAGGGGCGGAGCATTAACGTGATGTCATAGGAAAGGGGTGAAAGGTCCAAACTGTGGCGTTTAAGCATCAAATTCTCGTCATAATTGACGTGTTTTTTTAAGGGAAGACAAACATGAAATCCTGAATAAAACTAATTTATTATTTTATTTAAACTCCAAGCCAAACTGTGGCTTAAAAAAACAGAAAAAATTGACTTGTTTGGTCAAAAAACTAATTATTTCTGTATATAATAATTACAGCTCGTCCGAGTGTTGGACCCCCCGACGTGTAATCACTCACAAGCTGAAGTGAAGAGGGGGTTTGTGGGTGTTTTCTTTTTGAGTGAAAGGCCTCCGCTCCATATCTTCCCCACTGCGGAGCCTGAATTGCTTTTTCTTCGTTGAATAAACTCCATGCCTGATTTCTTATGGCTGTTAGCGCCTCGCTGTTCTTCCATATGAGACGAGGAGGAGGAAAGAGACAGAAACGCTCTGGTTCCAAAACCTAGTTAGCCTCGGCGCTAAAACTGTCTGCGCCGCCGCGTGCTAACGTAGCTCGCCGCGGTAAAACGATCCCCGTCTCCCCCGAGCTCATAAAAGCTCTCTGCTGAGAGGGACGACAGGTTAGGTTTTAAAGTGAGTGAGTGAGGGAGAGAAAAAAATCTGAATGAAGAGGAGGAGAGGGGCGAGGGGAGCTGTTGCCTAGCAACGGGCAGGACTGTCAGGTACTTTGGCGGGGATGTTTGAGTTCATCTGTTTGGTTTTAAATGTTTTTGCTTCCTTTTGGTGCTCAGCGGTCGTAAAAGCTTCTCAAATACCGTCTTTGTGTCGGAATGAAAGACGAACATAAACATCTAAAACCGGGAGAAGTTTATGGGCGGAACAATGGAGAAGAAAAAACCATGTTGAAGCAGCGAGATACATAACCAGCGGGCGAATAATTTGAAATGTGACAGAGGAACTCGGATTTAATAAGCCACGATGAGTGGAAAGTCTGATCAAACCCTTTTTATCATCATCAATTTGAACGAAATGAATCCTTTTTATTTGCGCCAGAGTTTTATGAAGTGTTTTTGTTGTCTTACATGGTATTATGATGATTTTTATTCATATTGTGAGATGTCTTTGTTCGTTAAAAGGAAACGGCTCTCTGATGTTGAGACGATGCTGGTAAAAACATCATAAATACTCTATAATGGACCAAAAGGTACGCAGGCAGCTACTAAAAGCACTCTCTGGATGAATAGTAATGGAATGAAGCGTCTCATATCCATAACTCCCTCTTCCATTTTTTTTTTTGATAACATCCACACCAGCGTATCATGAGTTCATGCTGACACTGCATTCTGCCTTTTCAGAGGTATGAAGGAGTCTGAGATCAGCATGTTTCCCCCCCTTATCCTTATCAGCAGAGTGCTACAATAAGACCAGCAGAATGACCACAACACTTTAATGTTCCCTTGATTTTTTTTTTTGTGTGTGTACAAAAGTGGTTTTAAAGAAATCTGCCCATTCAGCATTACAATACGAACAGAATAGCTCCCCCTCTGGGGACACTGGGTATAAGTGGGCGTGGTCGTTGTGATGTCACTCGGTGGTTTTGTAGCCTCCAGTTCGGCATTTTGTCGCTAACGAAGTTAGCTCCCATAATTCAAGGTCACCTTTACAGCTCAGCATTAAAGTCATGTTAGTAGCTAACTGCATTGGTAAGCAACCTGTCAATCAGCAGGTAAGCCCCGCCCCCTAAAGCACCCCCTGCTTTCTGGTCTGGTGGACTCTAAATGGACCATAATGTACTAAATGAACATCATGCTGGATTGAAGAAGACTTGAAACTAGAGATTGAGACCATAAACTCATGTTTACTGAGATAATACATCAAGAGAGAAGTAGGACCATTTTCTCATAGACTTCTATACAACCAGAGAGGAGTCGCCCCCTGGTGGCCAGCAGAGAGAAGTAGGACCATTTTCTCATAGACTTCTATACAACCAGAGAGGAGTCGCCCCCTGGTGGCCAGCAGAGAGAAGTAGGACCATTTTCTCATAGACTTCTATACAACCAGAGAGGAGTCGCCCCCTGGTGGCCAGTAGAGAGAAGTAGGACCATTTACTCATAGACTTCTATACAACCAGAGAGGAGTCGCCCCCTGGTGGCCAGCAGAGAGAAGTAGGACCATTTACTCATAGACTTCTATACAACCAGAGAGGAGTCGCCCCCTGGTGGCCAGCAGAGAGAATGAAAGCTTGAGGCACTTCAGCGTCGGCTTCACTTTTCCAAACCAGGGGACGATGGTGTTTTAATCACCCTCCTTCAAACTTCTCAATCCCACCCACCGACATGGAGGAGAGGGTTTTATGGAGAGGTGGAGGGCAGGAGAGGAGAGGGAGAAAAGCCTGGAGGTCAACTTGACTGCCAAGACGCTGCCTTTCATGCTCGCTCGCTCTACCTTTCATCTGCCACTCCCGCCTCGGGGGGGAGGAGGAGAAGGAGGAGGAGGAGGGTTTGATCTCGAGGGTGAGGCAGGAGGAGTGACACAATGCATGCAGGGGAGAGAGAAAAGACAAAGGCTGGTGTTCAATCAGCGTTTCTGATATGAGACGCAGGCTTGATGATGATTAACATTTATTACACATTGCATCACATTCTTCTTTATTTTACCCCAGAAAAAGGCTCCTTTCATTGCAGCTGTACGGTAGCTGTTGTGCTGTGATGTCACGCTTTGAGTGGTTGAAGGGCCAAGGGTCTGAGGGTCTGGAGGGGGTGGGGCCACAGGGGGCACAGCTGGGCAGCTGTTGGGGAGCACCAAGGGTCCCTCAGGTCCTGTGTTTTTTTTTTTTAAATGGGGCTTTTCATACAACACCCACTCCAAAAGCACTCGAAGAAACAGAGGGAGGAGGAGGAGGAGGAGGAGGTGGTGGTGGTGGTGGTGGAGGAGGTGGAGGAGTTCACCATAAACAAAGCTCGAAGCCGATCTTGTTTACGAACAGCAGGCGTAAACTAGAGAACCGCTGGCCTCTCCTGTTACGTGATTTATCTCGTTGTCGTCAACAATGTTGGTCGCGTTGGGTTTTCTGTGAAACCGGATCGGAGGAGAGAGCGTCACGCTCCACGAAACCTTCTGGTTAAAACCACAGCTTTAGGTTCAGTTTGAGACCAAAGATGACGAAGAAAAAACGCTACAATCGTGTCCGAGGTCTGAAGCCTCGCGAATGACCTCCGAAGGCTCACATGCAGGGTTGGCTTTAGGGGGCGTGGCTACTTGTTTAAGGGGGCGTGTCTACCTTGTGATTCACAGGCCGCTACCATAGCGTTGCTTCGTGCAACTTACCACTTTTCACCATTTAATTAATTATGAATGCTTCCCGCCGCAGGAGCTTCCGATGAGGTGACGATACTAATAAACTCTACTTATATTCTGTGTACTTTAAGTTTATTACATAACATGCAACAATCAGAACAGTTATTTCATTTTAGTTACATTGTTACATTTTTTTGTGAGTTTGAAAAGTATTTATTGTTAAATGCCAACATTTTTCTGTTTCCTGTGCCATTGGAACCCATTATTTATATTAAGAAGTTAATTATTTAAAAAATAAGGTGAACAATTAAAAACAAATATTCATAAGTCATCATCCAGCCCGGGAACAACATTGGGGATTAAAGCTTTATTCATTTATTTCAATGTGTTGGAATAAAAAACACAACAATGTGCACGAGCAAAAAACTGCGATCAAACAGCTGTGTAAGCCCAAAATTCATAATGTGTAAAAGACAGCGGGGGAGGGGGGGAGGAAGGGGGGAGGGGTGGGAACCGGCGAGCCCAGAAGATGAGAAGGTGACATGGAGGGAAGGGGAAGAGGAAAAAGGAAGCGGAGATTATGTTTATGAAGCAGCCTCATTATGTAACTTTATCGCACCACATTTACAATCGCTGCCATTCCAGGAATGTCTCATTGTGGGGGGGGGGGGGGGGGGGGGTTCACATGGAGTAAAATGGCGTCCGTTGTTTTTCTGGCGTGGCAGCTGTCGCCCCACTCGGCCCCTCGTGGTCGCTGAGGATTGTGGCCCCCGATGAGGCACGATATTGTTAAGGGGAGCATAAGTGCAGCAAAATGCAATACCCCAAGAATGTACCCCCCCCCCCCCCAACACCCCCACACACCCCTCCAAGTGCTGTTCTTACAATTATCACACCCCCATGTTCATCACACACATCTTTACTGGGCTTTTACTCGACACATAAACTGTCCAGGGAGGATATACAACTTAGAGGTACTTATACTCTTTATCTCTGCACTTTTTTTAAAATATCTACACTGTACTTCATTGTGTACTTCAGGTTTTATGTTACTTTATCATTCAAGATGTATAATCTTGGTGAGATTTCTCTAGAAATAAAAAGATTTTCAGTGTCTATGTTAATTATTTGGCGTTCAAAAGATTTAGTTCTTATATGAGAAGAAAAAGAAAGTTATATTAATTCTGATTTCCAAATGAATAATCATCTTCTAAAAAAAAAAAAAAAGCTCCACACAGAGCGAGTGGAGAAAAGAGGGCTGATGTATGCAGTTTCTCTTAATGCGAGACAAACACCTAATTACTGATGACCCTGATGACCTCCACAGCTGCATGTGTTTACTTGTAGTTCTATGCATTAAGTGAATGTTTATAAGGGGCTGATTATGTAGTAGTAAAGCATGGTTATCAACGTGCTTTGCAAGAAGAAAATACAGCAAAAAAGACATAAAATGGTAACAATTAACAAAACAGATGATTAAAAACAAACAAAGGTCCTTTTGTTGGAGCAACTGTCCTTTTTAAATACACATATGAAGTACTTTGTACATTTTTCGTTTTCTTGGTTTATTCCACAACTTGTCTGGCCTTTTTTATGTTTCTTTCTTTTCAGCTTTCAGGATGTTAACTAATCAATGGAGTGAAATCCTGACATATTTAAAGTTGCACACGTGCCTCACAGTAAACCCTGTACGTCACATTCAGGGACTCTAGATTACACACATCCATGTAACGCAAACACAGCGAGGCTTTCATCCCTGTGGTTTGCAGCCAAAGTTGCAATGGAGCAACTTTTCATGGTTTTAATGTGAAAACCATATAAAAGAAATCAACAGTGAAAAAAAGAGAGAGCCTGTGGCTCGCTGTGTCATTAATTCCCCCATCGACTGAATAAGCAAACTCAAGCCTGTAATTTAGCCGTGAGTGATCCGTGAGTCAATGCAGAGCACATTAATGGGCCAAGTATCGAAAGCTCTCTCTTTGCAAATGTTTATCGTCCGTGTTCATCCATCACGCTGAGATTCTAACCGCCCCATTTGTCATCACGCCCTTTTCACCGTTTTTGTTTATTCTTGTGTCCAAACAGTGGAAGGCGCATCCATCCACGGGGCCTTCTGAATATATGATGATGATTTCTTTCTGAACAATGTGTAATCTGTACAGATACTTCATTAGGCTAACTGTAGTTAAAATCGAGCTGAAATGAAAAATTATTTTATTTTTATATTGTCACCAATTTAACAATATATTGCAAAATAAATCAAGAAATAAAAATCTTGCAAGACATTAAAACCAATTTCTGTTTGACTCAGAAATATGTAAAAAAAAAAAAAAAAAAAAAAAAAAAAAAAAAAAAGGTAAGCCAAAGTTGAGGTGCCTTTTTTTAACAATCATTCCCTCTGCTGGCCACCAGGGGGGCGACTCCTCTCTGGTTGTATAGAAGTCTCTGAGAAAATGGTCCTACTTCTCTCTGCTGGCCACCAGGGGGCGACTCCTCTCTGGTTGTTTAGAAGTCTATGAGAAGATGGTCCTACTTCTCTCTGCTGGCCACCAGGGGGCGACTCCTCTCTGGTTGTATAGAAGTCTATGAGAAAATGGTCCTACTTCTCTCTGCTGGCCACCAGGGGGCGACTCCTCTCTGGTTGTATAGAAGTCTATGAGAAAATGGTCCTACTTCTCTCTTGATGTATTATCTCAGTAAACATTGTAAACATGAGTTTAGTTGAGGGATGCTTTAGGGGGCGGGGCTTACCTGCTGATTGACAGGTCATGACCACACTACCAATGCAGGTAGCTACTAAGATGACTTCAACACTTAACCTTGAATTATGAATTTTGGTTCGCACCAGAATCCAGATGGATCTAGATCCAGTAAGGGTCTTCAAACCAAAAAGTCAAATTTTGTTCTCCGAGTAAAAGCTCCGAGCACTTCTTCCACCACTGAGACCACATGAAACCCTAAAACACTGGACATGAGATCTGAATACCCCCCCCCTCTCCTCCAACCCTCCAAGAAGGACCAGCTAATCCAGCCCCTGCAGCCCCGTGTCAGCTGTCTGCACCCCCTTCCAGCTGTCTCCCTAATGATATACCTAATGAGACATCTGGGGGGTCTCACTCTCACACTGAGACAGTATGAGCTAACCGGGGGGGGGGGGGGGGGGCATCGACTTTCCCACGTGTCCCAGTATAGCACTGTGACTAACTCTTTCATGAAATTTCATCAACTGCTCCTTGAGGTTTTTGACCTCACAAAGCACAAAATCCACCGAGGGAGATAAAGCCGAGCGTGACGTGAAGTCGGAGTGCCAAGGGGGGGGTTGGGTGTGTGAGGGGGGGTTATCTGTGAAATCGACCAATATCTAAGATTCATAAGTGCCCACGCACTTGAAAGGATAAGCCCGAGTCGATCAATCACATCTGTCCCAGTAGTTCTGCATAATGTCACGGCAAATAAGTTAAGCCCCCCCGCTTTAATTCTTATTTCAGCTGACATCTAGGGAATCTGTGCAAAGAGAATAAATCGACTGTAGTGCTGCCGGATAAACGCTTACAGTGTTTCAGCAGCTGAACCTTTTTTTTCTGTTTTTTTTTTTTTTACCTCATTGACCTAATAATAGAGGGGTAAGTGCATTTGTCATTCCAGTGCACATTTGATCTGAGGAGGCGGGGCTTATCTCCACGGAGACGCCAACAATATTTCATCAATCACGTCTGAAATAACCATTATTGCTGCTTTTGTACATGTTGAAAGTCCCAAATACGTGACATCACCCAGAGGTGCTCAGTGATTTCACCGAGCAAGATACACTTCGGCTGGTTTACTAAAACACAAAATTAACAATTTTTTTGTGATTTATTTACAATAAAATGCATAAAACAGGATGTGGAAATAACTCCATAATGATGATGATTTGTAAAAAGTCTGAAGTAATGCTTTGTTAGGTCTGTCAGCAAGAAGCGAATTACTTTTAAAATGCTTGTTTTGTGAATGGAGTTTGGCTCAATCGACGCTAGGCTATGCTAACTTTGTAGCTGCTCTATCAACACTCCAAATAAGGTCGTCTAGACATAAATACAGCAACAACCTTGTTGTTTGTACCATAGAGGCCTCTGGTTTCTCCATATAGTCTGATATTATATTATATTTGACATATTTTTACACAAGTAGTGTTGTTAAAATGAAATGCTGCCTCATTTTTAAGGTATAAAAGAACAGCGTTCTTAAACTGAGGCCACATTTACACACAGTTAAATGGACTGGCAGCTCTCTACTCGGTCCGGATCCACACATGGTTTTGGAAACGCTCCCCCCGGCAGGTTCGCTCCGTTCCAGTCAGGTTTGTTGGCGGCGGCCGTCTGCCAATCGGAGCCCAGATGTTTTTAACCTTCACTCATCAGGGAGAAGTTGCCAGAACAAACTGCTGTTTTCACATTCATGTCACACGGCCCCCCAGGTGGTCCTCAGACTAACCGCTGCTGCTTAGCAAGCATCGACTTCTGTGGATCACACAGCTCACAGCGCGGAGAGTAAAACGCATTCATCTGTTGTGGTTTATTGAAATCGTTTTGAAGCAATCATCATATTTAACTGAAACATGTAAATCCTTTAAAACAAGTTTGATGCCGAGACATTTTTCACCTGAAAATGATCAAATCCATGTTTACTGAGCAGCAGATTAATAACGTATAACATGTGACGTGCATTTGGGAGGCCAATCCCTGAACTGAGGGAACATGGGGCTGAAGAAACATAGGGTTGAGGGAACATGGGGATGAGGGAACACGGGGTTGAGGGAACACTGGGTTTAGGGAACACCGGGTTGAGGGAACATGGGGTGTGGGAACATGGGGATGAGGGAACACGGGGTTGAGGGAACACTGGGATTAGGGAACACCGGGTTGAGGGAACATGGGGTGTGGGAACATGGGGATGAGGGAACACGGGGTTGAGGGAACACTGGGTTTAGGGAACACCGGGTTGAGGGAACATGGGGTGCGGGAACATGGGGATGAGGGAACACAGGGATGAGGGAACACAGGGTTGAGGGAACACCGGGTTGAGGGAACATAGGGTTTAGGGAACATGGGGGTGCGGGAACATGGGGATGAGGGAACACGGGGATGAGGGATCATAGAGATGAGGGACCAGAGGGTTGAGGGAACAAGGGGATGCAGGAAGATGGGGTTGAGGGAACACCGGACTGAGGGATCATAGAAATGAGGGACCAGAGGCTTTAGGGAACACCGGGCTGAGGGATCATTGAGATGAGGGAACAGAGAGATGAGGGAACACCGGGCTGAGGGAACACGGGGATAAGGGAACATAGAGATGAGGGAACATAGAGATGAGGGAACATAGGGTTGAGGGAACATAGAGATGAGGGAACACGGGGTTGAGGGAACACAGGGATGAGGGAACACGGGAATGAGGGAACATGGGGTTGAGGGAATATGGGGCTGAGGGAACATAGAGATGAGGGACCAGAGGGTTTAGGGAACACTTGGCTGAGGGAACACCGGGCTGAGGGAACACCGTGCTGAGGGATCATAGAGATGAGGGAACACCGGGCTGAGGGAACACCAGGCTGAGGGAACACGGGGATGAGGGAACATGGGGTTGAGGGAATATGGGGCTGAGGGAACATAGGCATGAGGGAACATAGAGATGACCACTCTGTACCTACACAAAGCTGTCTGCCATATTTCTCTGCTAGAACAAGAAAAAACAGGTGTTTTTAATGTAACACATTTCAAAGGAGAGCCGGCGCTGAAGCAGCTCGGGGAACATCGTCTCGACATGAAGGCTTCAAAAACGTCTTGTGTTGTGTTGCTCTGAGAATAAAACAATCGTGGTTTTGTTGTCCACGTGTTTTGTTTTTTTTCCATTTGCATGTAAGTGTCTCCCTGGCTCTGGATAAGAAAAGAAGATTCTCCCTCCGAGACCAGAACTCTATCACAAAGCCTGTCCGCAGACAATAAAACACATTACTGTGAAGAGAATGGGCTTCCGTTCACCGCGACCCCCGGGAGGCTGCTGATGGTGGCGGGGAAATCACAAAGAGGTGGTTAGAATGGACTCTCGGCTGTCGACATGGGAGGTGTGCAGGGAGTCTCAGTTTAACCTGGTTTATATGCCATGCACACGAATCAAATGGTCAGAAAGTTTAGAAAGTTGGAACCGAAGGCTGAGGAGTTTGGGGTTTTTTTTTGGTCTTTTTCTGCACTTTTCAAAATCCATACCGTCCATTGTCTCTCTGTCCAGAGAGGTTGTTTTGGGCTGCGTAATGAAAACAAATGGTGATGTAGCGGCGCTGCCCCGACTCTGCACTCGGCCTCATCCATCCCCATCTGAACGAGATCTATTCGGCATTACAGCGAGAGGAACAGCGAGCTCGCCAAGGCCCTCGTCACTGCAGTTACTCCTCCGGACTTCAGGCTCAGGACCCTCCAGAAATGTGTTCAATTCAATTGATCTGAGAACTTTTCACTAAACCCCGTTGAGTCCTCATAGTGGGACCAGAGGATTCACACCAACCAGCCATGCAGTTGAGTGGGAGAAGATGCAATTAAGTCACATATTGAGAGACAGAAACACATCAGGTCACCTGTTGATGCTGAAAACAACCATTACAAATTACATTTTCTCATAGACTTCCATGCAATTGGACTTCTCTTTTCAGCCAGAGTCATCGCCCCCTGATGGCCAGTAGAGAGAATGCATGTTTAACAAAGAGTCAACTGAGCAGCATTTCACAAAAGTAGTTTGCAAACTTCCACACAGACATTTTTTTGATTACACAAAAAAGAGAGAAATGATGTGAAACACTGGAAAGGATTTGGAACAGGACGCCAGGACAAAGTTCTCTAATGAAACAGTGAACTGGATGTGATATTATAGAAGAATGAGTTTCCCCATCTGACTCCATTACAGCCCGAGGAGAGGTTTAAATTGCTTCATTTGCTACTCAGGACTTTTGAGGCTGAGGCCTTAAAATGACCAATCAGCTGACTGACGGGGGTCGACCATGCAAAACCAAATATCCAGAGAGAAAACCATTGACTAGGAAGTTGTGGGGGAGTCATTTGAGATGCTGGACACCATGAAACAAATAAATGTGAAGTGTTTTTTAATTATATGTGCATTATATAGAGATTCATCTTAACTTGGTGTTTATATTTGTAGAATTTCATATTTCAGCCAATAGAGATCAGGAGTGAGTGAGTGAGTGAGTGAGTGTGCATCTCCATGTCTGTCCACGGCTAATCCCACATTCTGCATAATATTTTTGGGTTATTTTATGGCTGCATGCTCAAGGTTGCGGTGACTCGTACTTTCTCATAAACACCTTCACCTGTTGAGCCCCATTAGGGGCCACAAAGGGCTCACAAAGCTGATCCGGTCCTCGACAGCCAGAGAGGCAGCGGTGCTTCACGATGCGGCGACGCCCACTGAGGTGCCCGCAGACATCTGCATGGATTAAAACGAGAGCGCCGTCGTGTTCAGTCCAGATGGGGGGGGTTAGAGGTCGACGCAGACTGGTGGCCATCTTCACTCACCTGAGTGCACCTTTTCTAGTTTGGTCTGTTTTTAGTTGCATTCGGACAAGAATGCTACATGCTAATTCTACAGCACGTTTAACACACAAAGGAAGTGCTTCCCAATAGATTATGAATCCACATATTCACATAAAGACGGATGCAAAAAAGTAGAAACATTAAAAACAAATATGTATTCATGAGCATCGTGTTGTTTAAATGTGTTGTCCCTTTTTAAAAAGTGGATTATACTCCTCCTCCTCTTCCTCCTCCTCCTCCTCGTCTTCCTCCCAGTTAACGGCAGTAAACAAAGAGCTGCTGTCTGTCGGTGGGATGAGAGCTGGCTCAGGACGGCATCACTCACTAGAAAGGCCTCGCTCGCTCTCATCAACGGCAGCAGCAGCAACCTGGCAGCCTTCCACTGTGTGTGTGTGTGTGTGTGTGTGGACGCCCTTCAAACACACTGGACTTGGCGGTACGAATGAAAAAGCAGTTAGACAGAAGAAGCAGAAGGAGGGAGAGCACCACCTGTCTTCAATCCCGCCAAACTGTGTGTGTGTGTGTGTGGGGGGGGGGGGTAGGTGAGGGATGTGTGAGCCCCGTCCTCTCCACCTGCCTCCATGCTTCTTCCCCTCTCCTCCTCCCCCCTTTCGGTCCTCTCCTCCATCCTTCAGGATTCTTAAATTGGTGGCTTCTATGAGGTCACCTTCCCGTTTTCAGTGAGTGATTGACTCCGCCTCTTTCTGCTCTCCTTCTGGCTGAAGGTGTCGTGTGCAAAGCCTCTGGTTTAGTATGATGTCTTCAGGTCAGGAATTAAGATGGATTATTATTATTAAGGTCTTCTTTCTGTTTAATCTTAACTGAATAATAACCATAATTAATGTTTTCTGGACTTTTTTTAAAGTGCTTTATGAAATGAAATTTTATTATTATTATTATTAGAAAGGTGTTATAAAGGTTATTTTGTGTGTATATAGCTCATATTCAAAATTTGGATAATAATTTCACACAGATATAGGAGCTATATGTGAATTTAAATGATTTGTAAATTAAATGTAATAATGTAATGAAAGGGCTCGAAGTTGAAAGATTTTTATTGATTTATACATTTTTTTTTCATAATTGTATGATGTATTTTGTCATGTTTATTGTATTTGTCTTCAAGGGAAACAAAGATCAAATCAGAAGTTAGAAACCGTACTTTTAAAGTGTTTTCTGTAAGCTTTTATTTTATAAAACCAAAAACAGCTTTGTGCCGTTGGACTTGGACTTGAAGGAAGGAATAGCTTTTTAAATCAGATGCTGACGAATAATCCTAAAATACGACTGGAAGGAACCTTGTAGGAAGATAATCTGTCTTTTTAGGAGAAGGGATGTGATTTATTGTAACCTTTATTAGTTTTTTTATTAGTAGATGAGCGTCTCCACACCTGATGGACGCGTTATATCCGTGACATCGGAGCCAAAGGTCAAATTTCTGCTGGTGAATCAGGAATCCCCGAGAGATAATTGACATTTTTTTCGGTCATAACTCATGAAACTGATGCTTGATTCCAAATCCGGAGGGAGACTTTCATCGTCGAGGCGTTTACCTGATGGCCGACTGTGGCGGGAAAGTGTTTTTGTTTTTTTTTGTGTGTTCAGCCGAGTGCTGGAGTGTTTAATTGGTTGGATTCCGACTCTTTTCATTTAAGACCTTGATGTCTCTGTAAGTCTTTCACAAGCAGCCGCTCACATGAAGGTCTGCTTTTCTGTATTCAAACACTCGAGTGCTTATTCCTCAACGTGAAGTACGCTCATTAAATCTTTCACACCTTCTTTCTTATTTATATCTAATGCATTTTAACACAAGAGAATCTGTATTTCTGCATGAAAGCTGAAATTCTTCATCATCATCCCCCCCCTCTCATTTCAAAGCGGACGTTTTCGAGGTCGAGGACGGCGTCTCCTCTTCTTCGCACGGCGTCATCGCCCGAAATCAAACACATCAATCACAACATTTGTTTCCCATTTTAACAGAGACGCGTTTAAAGAAAGATGGAAATATCCTCTTGGCGGCTCTTCCTCTTTCAAACACACACACACACACACACACACACACACACACACACACACACACACACTCTGCAGAGCTCCCACCACATCTGTAGTGTGGTTTGGTGGGGGAGGGTGGGGGAGGGAGGGGGAGGGAGGGGGGAGTTAAACTTTCTGTGCTGTTGTGAAAAGAAAACCTCCAGTTTATCACATCTCACCTGATTCACCTAGGAGGAGGAGGAGGAGAGGAGAGGAGGAGGAGGAGAGGTGGAGGAGGAGAGGAGGAGAGGAGAGGAGGGTGAGGAGAGGAGAAGAGAGGAGGAGGAGAGGAAGGAGAGGAGGAGGAGAAGTGGAGGAGAGGAGGAGGAGGAGAGGAAAGCGAGGAGGAGGAGAGGAGAGGAGGAGAGGAGAGGAGGAGGAGGAGGAGAGGATGGAGAGGAAGGAGAGGAGGAGGAGGAGAGGAGGTCGAGGAGGAGGAGGAGAAGTGGAGGAGAGGAGGAGGAGGAGAGGAAAGCGAGATGAGGAGGAGAGGTAGAGGAGAGGTGGAGGAGGAGAGGAGGAGGAGGAGAGGTAGAGAGGAGGAGAGGAGGAGGAGAAGGAGAGGAGAGGTGGAGGAGGAGGAGGAGAAGTGGAGGAGAGGAGGAAGAGGAGAGGAGGAGAGGAGGAGGAGGAGGAGAGGTGGAGAGGAGAGGAGGAGGAGAGGTGGAGGAGAGGAAAGCGAGGAGGAGGAGAGGAGGAGAAGGAGGAGAGGAGAGGTGGAGGAGAGGAGGAGGGGAGAGGGAGAGGAGAGGAAGGGGAGGAGGAGGGGAGTGGGGAGGGAGAGGTGAAAGAGAGGTTGAGGAGAGGAAGAGGTGAGGAGGAGGATAGGTGGAGGAGAGGAAGAGGAGATGCAAAGGAGGAGGAGAGGAGGAAGAGGTGAGGATGAAGTGAGGAGGAGGAGGAGAAAAAGGAGAGGAGGAGGAGGAGAAGAAGAAAGAGGGGAGGAGGAGGAGAGGAGGAAGAGGTGAGGAAGAGGGGAGGAGAAGAAAGAGAGGAAGGGGAGGAGGAGGAGAGGAGGATCCAGGATTGCTCCTCCGGGTGTTGTGGTTCCAAAGAGATGCATACTTTCCTGCCTTGCTTTTAGGCATCATGCCGGTGGTTTTGCACGTTTATTTCACTCATTTTTACAAATCTCATACGAGCTCTTCATCCTTTTAACATTAATCTCCGTGATGACGACGGGCCGCGGTGGAGACTTGAGAACTTGAGTTTCATAGCGAGTGAACTTTGACCCTCCTGCTGTCAGAGAGGCGATTCTCTTCACATTTGGCTGCCCGCAAACTCAACCGGGCTGACCTGAGCAAATACCCCTCAACTGAGGCTTCAAAGGGGGGTAAACAGGTTTTTGATGCCGTCCCAGTTCATTTCACCGTCGCTGAACTATGAAAGACTTCAAACTCTCCTGAGAAACCGACTCCGTTACTGTAAACATTTCAGTTTGCTTGGTTTTTTAAAAGTTGTGTTATCGTTCTGCAGCCCAACGCAAACACGCAAACACGCCATTTTTATTTCTGCTTTCCCCTCGCCGTGCGTTCAAACGAGGCTGCCAAGTAAATCTACTCTGCAAACAACACTTTGACTCTTGGATCCCCTGGATGTGGTTTAAAAATATAATAAAATCTCTCTCACGGTAGAAATAATGGGACTTTGGCTGAGAGACACGTTGACAGGTTTGAGTTCATCACTGGGTTATTTTCTCCGAAGTCGTTATCTCCGTAGAGAGAAACACTTCCAAAGGCCAAGTCATAAAGGAAGACTAAAACCTGCAGAAACCAGACCTGCAGCCGGCGGCCGACTAGAGGAAATACCTCTCCGTACCAGCAGGTGGCGGTGGTCAGTATTCCTCATTCAAAAAAGTGAAACCAGAAGACCTGCCGGCGCTATGCTACATCACCACAAATCCACCATTTCCACTCTCACTCCGCTTAGCTTCATTGCAGATGTCGTGAAAATCCTCGAGTATCGGAATTCTACGAAGACGAAGAACGAGAAGATCCGTGCACTTCCTATCAAACGCAACTTCTTTGCGTTTCTCTTCTTTTGCACTCTCTTAAGCCAAACAGCCAATCAGATTGATTTCTCTCACCGACTTGATTCAACATGCTACATGCTACATGCATGCTACAGGATTTTTCTCCCCGCGTTTAGTGACGGGAGCTCGTGGTTAGTGACGCTCGTTACCTGGAGAGGATGGAAGGAGCTAACGTTAGCAGAGTATGTTAGCGCATCATTCAACGGGTGGTAGCATTTCCATGCTACGCTAGCTAGCAACGTTGTAGGCCTACTGACATGAATGCACGGGTATAAAGTCCACCATGATGAGTGCAAGGGTCCAATATATTTTATGATTATGACAAATACATGCTTCAGGGAGAGTAATAAAATAATAAAAACGTACGTACGTCCGTGTGTGTGTGTGTGTGTGTGTGTGTGTGTGTGTGTGTGTGTGTGTGTGATTAACCATAATGGTGATAAAATGCTGATGATGGTCCTTCAAAAAGCCCTCAGTGAGAGAGAGCTGCCAATTAGAAGGAAGATGGTGATTAAATGGGAACAATAAAGCTTTATCTGCTCACACACACACACACACACACACCAACGCTCAGAGGATTACACACACACCTTTATGACATTACACAATACTTAACATCCACACACACAGACAGATGTTTGTACTGTCCACAATGAAAGCCTGTTTTTGAATATTGCCTTATAACCCTGAACACTAAATCCTTGAAAAGTGAGTTCCCTCCATTCCTGCAGCACTTTAAGCATGTTAGCATGTTAGCCCGTAGCACCACTGTGGTGCATTACTCTCACACACTGCAAAATAGATCAGATTAGATGTTCCTGATCAATGTTTGACAAAATGTCCCCACTTTGCAGAACTGGATGCTCCGACCTTCGTTCATCCACGAATATAACTCAGATCCACACAACGTGCTGCCAGCGAAGCCGCAGTCGGGTTGTTTTTCAACCGTTTCCCTGCTGTTAGTCAGTTTGAAGTCAGCGATGCCACCAGACATCAGCACCCACCGCCACTCCTAATGAGTCTCCGGGGACCGGCCGGCCGGCGGTGCAGCGGCGAGGAAACGCAGAAACACACCATCGTGGTACGGCAGCCGCTCGGCCTCATCCCTCACAGGCTTCCCGGCGACCTGCATCAGCCGCCACAGAACCTTCAAATCTGCACCTTCTGTGAACCTGAACCGCCGGCCCAACGCCGGGGCCGCCGGGCACCTGAACGCATCATCTGCATTTAAATTAAAAAGTCAGTGTGGTGACTCGTTCTCACTCCAGAGGTTTCATTAAGGGGAGTGCATGCAGGCGTTTCTCCCGGTACCAATGAATCAGGATTAAAATGGGAGTAAATGTGAGGTAAGTTCCTCTGTAGACGCAGAAATATATGAGAGGGGTTTTTAAAAAATGGAGGAAGAAAGAAATATTCATTATATTATATAATCATTTATTTATTGATTATAAATGTAGTAGGAGTAAAAAGTACAATATTTATCCCTGATACACTTTAGGAATAAAATTCATTTTTATACAATAATATTGTATAAAAACACATATTATGTGTAAATTAAAATGACAGTTTCTAATGTTGAGTTTGAATATGCAAATTATCATATTATCAACTTCCCCGAACAGAAATCTGAACATTGGATAAAGCCGGGTTTATGATTCTTGTTGGTTTTCACCGAGAGAATTTTGGATATTAAAGCCATAAATAAGTTTTTATGGAAAAAATCTTGATATAAATCAGGCTATGAATGATATATGAGCAAACCCTCTCTGCAAAAACCTTCAGAATATAGATTAGGTGGAGATTTCTGACTCAAAATTTGAGAAAAGTTTTGACTATTGAAGAATACGTATTAATTACATATATGGGGCTTTATCTAATGGTAACATGTTAGAAATAGAAATCTATTGCCCAGAGTGTTTAGCATGAAGTTCCTCTAGGTTACATACAGTGTGTTGTAGAGAACGGTCTGTTGGAGACTCAGACTATATTCTGGTGCCTGCAGTGGTTTGAGTAGATTCCAGTCGATATCTCCCACAATGCCGAGCGAAAAGAGAAGTTTTATGACCTCTTTAAAAACTCCTGCTGGTGACTGTTCATCATCACCACTAATACGGACTCGCAGCGAGCGACCGCGGAGGCTGGGTGGCCCCGCGGTGACGGGCCTGTTTACGGACGCCAGAGTGAAGGTTAAGCCGACGCCAGATAGCAGAGGTCACCGTAGATGGATGTGTGTTTGGTCTGGAAGGGAGACCAGGTCTGGAGACTCTCCGCTACAGAGAGACCTCAGTGAAGACTTACCATCCAGCCGACGACGTTTCAGCATCGGTGCTTTACTTTCCTGCTTCCTCTGCGTCACATTTGTCCTTTTTAATGAGTGAAAAGTGAAGCCAACGCTGAAGTGCCTTAAACTTGCATTCTCTCTGCTGGCCACCAGGGGGCGACTCCTCTCTGGTTGTATAGAAGTCTATGAGGAAATGGTCCTACTTCTCTCTTGATGTATTATCTCAGTAAACATTGTAAACATGAGTTTATGGTCTCAATCTCTAGTTTCAAGTCTTCTTCAATCCAGCATGATGTTCATTTAGTACATTACGGTCCATTTAGAGTCCACCAGACCAGAAAGCAGGGGATGCTTTAGGGGCGGGGCTTACCTGCTGATTGACAGGTCCATTTAAAGTCAAATAGAGGTTATTTAAACAGGGAGGGAGTCCCGTCCACATACTTATGGCCGCATAGTTAAATGTTTTCATCATTTACAAACTACAGAAATACACGCTGCGATCAATAGAGAAGAGATGATGTGCAGGATTTTATTTTGAAAATATCATTCAAGCGCATGAGAAAAATAAACATAAAAATGCCATAAGAGGTTTATTTTTTTAGATTTTTTATTTTTTTTAATGTGGTTGTCAGGTAAAAAAGAAAATCCCCAAAATGTCAACTTTACAGGAAATCCATAAAACCACTTATGGTTTGAGACGCTTTGGCAGGAAGTAATCCATCAGGTGAACTTACTGCATCAATTTTTCAGTTTGGATTTTCATTATTGACGCGTTAACACACAACAAAATAAAAGACCGCTCTCCACAATAAGTTACTTAAATTTCTGACATCTGGAACAGTTTTGGTCCTCCAATTTAACTTTCTTGCAGAGTAACATTTTTTATTGTGGTGTTTTTGAGTAACTTTGACTTCTTCCTCCAAACCGCAACTTATCCAGTGCAGCCTGAATCATAGTGACATTTTTAAACAAGCATAACAATGTGCATTGTGCCAATTTTACCCCTAAATGACAAGTTAACTGCGCCGTCGTTAATTCGGTTCATGAAGAAGCACTTTCTTTATGTTTTTAATGGTTTGCTTTCCCTGCTGAGATGCCAGGAAGGTGGAGTCTCCATACAAGGAAGTAGAGCAGAGGCATTAGCCAATCACAGACGAGCAATTAGGTTTTCTTCTGATTACATGATGTGGTAAAAGAAACACCTCTCACCTGACCTGAAGCACCAAATGTGTGAGGAATTACAAGTTTGGTGCTCTCCCATTCATCAGTCACAGTTATCAGAAGACTGTCACACACTGCCATCTGGTGGTCTGCAAACACCACTGAAATGAATGACGTTAATAGGGTTTTTTTGGAGGCTGATATTTGGTATAAATGTTGGTATAAAAGCAACATATATTCTATTTTTTATGCACATTTAGTATTTTTTACATAAAAATATTTTATTTTTGGTACTATTCAACTTCATACAAATTATAATTAATTTAATTTAATTAAAATACATTTTAAATATTGCTATTGCTTAGCATTCTTCTCATACATTAAAGACAGCAAAGTGTAGTCAGCTATTTTTTTAAATATCCCACATTTTTTAAGCACAGTTGGAGTCCAACTTTTCAATGAAATTCATACTAAATAAACATTTTTAAATATTAAAAATATAATTTTAAAATATAAATAAGCAGGTCTTTTCAGGTCAAGTCTTCTTCAATCCAGCATGATGTTCATTTAGTACATTATGGTCCATTTAGAGTCCACCAGACCAGAAAGCAGGGGATGCTTTAGGGGGCGGGGCTATCTGGTGATTGACAGGTCGCAACTTTTGGGTACACGCGATCCATTCACATGAATGCAATATCGCAGGAATTTCTTTAAATTTAGCACAATTGTGGACTTGGGTGGTCAAACCAGAATCTGTTGTTTAAAAGTCAAAGGTCAAAAGGTCACTATGACCTCACAAAACACATTTTTTGGCCATAACTCTATAATTAATTTCCTAATTATGAGAATTTCACAGGAATGTCTGATAAAATCACATTTTGGACAGACATGTAGTAATAATAATAATAATAATAATAATAATAATAATAATAATAATAAAAAGTAATTCTAGTTTTATTCTGTTCATGATGGAAACTCTTGAGTGAAATCTTAATCTAAGTGAACAATGTTCACATTCAACAGCATGAACACTGTTTTTTGACAAGGAATTTAATTTACAGTATTAATAAAGGACTTAACGAACACATTAAACACGGGGGAAATGTAATTATCAGGGATTACAGGGAGGAATCTAATATCCAATAACGGTGAACAGCGGCCCAAAGCAGCAGCGCCGCTCTGATTCAAACGTCTGCAGCTGCTAGAAAAGACACACAGAGAGAAGCTGTTGAGTGATTTTTATTGCAGTTTCGTTTCAAGCGTCATGAATAACAGCGTGATCACCAACAATCCAGATGTGTCGGTGTCGGTTTCCTGCTTCGTTCAGGAGCAGAAGCAGCTTTACAGGCTAGAAAGCAGAGTTTCTACAGTTTCTACAGGCGTCTTTGTGAAGCTCTACATCTGTTTCTCTCACAATGAATAAAACATCTCAGTGTAAAAACGACAGTTACAACCACATTTTCTTTCAGGCTGCGAGTCTTTTTTTTCCCCCAGCTTCCTGTAACGTGACGGGACATTCGATGGAAGAACAACCTGAAGCAATTACAGGATTAACGATGAAAATAATTAGATGTACATTCTTTACGCCTTTTTTTATCGTTAGCATCATTATTGCATTACTGCAAAAGCCCTTAAGGTGTAATTAAGGGGGAGTTGTTAAATTAACAGGTGTTATATTAGCAGTTAGCACCAGTGGGAATGTGTTTGTTGGGCAGATTCTTCAGATTCTTTTATCTGTAAAATGTTTCCACAGCAAAGTGATGAACCTGCAGAGAATTATCTCCCAATTCTTAATTTTTTTAAGTCCCTATTTGTTTAGTTTTTTCGTAAACGCCACCGTTGTTAGCGTCGCATCGATTTCTGTGACTCAGTTACTTAGTTAGCGACGAAAACGGAGCATCCAGCCGATATATAGATTTATGGGGGGACGGTGGAGACCAAAAACGGAGCTAAAAGCAGAGTGAATATCGGAATTAAATTAGAAACACGTCTCTTCACATTTGTTCACAAAAACAGCTTCATAGGATGAGTCCATATCGGTGTTAACAGTCTGACAACTGGCTGAAATTCAATTAAATACCAAGAACAGAAAAGAAAATAACGTTAAATAATAGTTTTTCCTTGAACGTGCAGAAGAAGAGGCACTGAAGGCGGCAGAGAGAGCCGTGATAGCCGTGTTTCCAGCTGTAAGGCTGTTTGATTGACGGCCCACTGCATGACCGAAACCCAAACAGTCAGTTGTGTCTGACGAAGGTCAAATGTCAGAGGGACGTGTGAAAACATGTGACCAACTTGAGACCTTCCTGCTACTCTCCCATTGGTTGACTGTGACGGTTCAGATCTTGAATTATGTTTTTTGGACTTTCTTCATTTCACTTCAAATGTAATATTTTCCTTTTAATCGATTTTTGTTTGTTGTTTTTTTTTCAGAAATTACGCATTGAATTGTGGGAGCTTGAACCTCTGCTAGCCCCACAGAAAAACCCACAAAATGATATTTATTAAAATGTTTTATGTTACAGTGTAAAAGCTAGCTGAGTAGCGTTTTATCTGGAGTTTGCTACCAGATATGCCAGGAATATTTGGGGTTTTGATCGTTAAATCACGATGTGTCTGAATGGTATAGAGGAAATCCTTAGTCTGGTTGACCAGACAGGACATTTCTCTTCTTTTAATAAACAAATCATTTTCCCCTTTGTTTATCGTTAAGCTTTGTTTGCAAGAACGCTGAGTGGGAAGAAATTTTCTTTTGTACTTTAACCCACATTTTTTAAAGTGGCTTCAGTCTAAACAGCCATCAAACATAATGTTGACGAGTAGAAAATCATATTTCCTGGTAATAAAAGCCTTAATCCTTTGTTATGAAATCGTAACTTCTAAAATGACATTTCGACCCTCAAAACACACAAAAAAATAAAATAAAATAAAACATCATGGCTGCTTTGGAGGAAAATAAACAAAACAAGTGAAACCACAATCTCCGTTTTGGACCCCGAACAAGATGTTTAACAATAAATGTGTTTACGAAAAATAAAAAAGATCCAGAGAACGACTTGGTTTTAAGCTCGGTAACCGGGGACGACAGCCAGAATCTAAATGATCTCCAGGCCGGGATCATCAGAGAGGAAAGTCTGGACGTCCAGAGGAAACAAGAAACATGAAGCACAAACCGAGTCACTTCTTCTTCTGATTCTTCTTCTTGTTCTTCAAGTTTTAACGTGAACAAAGTCTCCAGTTTGCGTATCTGAGAAACATCCGACGACAGTCCGACATTCAGCAGCACTTCAGCCTCCAATAACGTGAGATTTACAACATCACACTCACCAATACGACATTTGGTTCCGTAAACTGGCATGCAACCGATAAAGTTTTCTTCAGCATGCGGTCATCGACGGTGCTTTACTGCTGCACCAGGAGACATTTAAATAAGTTCCCTTATTTACATCAAAATCCTGCTTTTTAAAAGTAGGCCTAAATACAGATTATCCTCTTTAATCTGCTGTTTTCAAGCATCCAACCATAGTTATTTAAAATAACACTGTTAACGGTGTTCTACAAAGCCAACTTAAGAGTCGAGAAAAGGTGATTATTCGTTGGAATCGTTACAAAAAGTTCATTTTAATTTGTGCAAAGCTGCTACGAGGAACTTTAATGTTTAATGTAAATCGATTTAATGATGGATGGATGAAAGGAAAAAACAGGAATGGAAGAAGTAGGAAATACAAGAAAGGTGAATTTTTTTTAGGCCTCTGGGGCAAATAATGAATGCATTAAATATTCCAAACTCGCGACCTCGTGACCCTGAAATCCTCCTCCAGTACCTGATTGTCAACACACTTCTCAAACCACATACCAAACCCGTCGGGTTACATTAGCTGAATTCTGCCTGTGAAAACAAAGAAGCCATTTCTAAATAACCCCAAAAACGTACGTTTTTTAAAAATCTTATATACAATAATAATAATAGCTCTCTACTTTCCCCTTTACAGAACAAACTGTGCAAACATGGTTCAATCTGGGATCCAGTTTAACCACCAACCTCCTCCAGCTGCAAAAACCTCCGACCACAAACTCCTATAAATATATATATTTATATACAAAGTCTATCAGTTCAGTTTCAAAAACCCTTTTTTTCCTGCATCTATTCACCCTCAAGTTTAAAAACAACCTTCACAAAAATGAAATTGAAAGAGACACATTTGATCTCACACACAGTTATCCCGAAGGCAGCTGACCTCTGACCTCTGACATCATACTGCTGTTTTTCAGTGATTTGGGACTTTTGTCTGCATGAAGTCAATTACAAGCCGCACACACAAAACTGTCAACACCTTCTCTCCGACTCAACACCTCCTCATCACGATATTGTACCTCAAAAAAACTCCCTGAAGCACCTCCCCCCACCAGACCACCACATCTACAGTCTGAAGTGCAAACATCTTTGATTCTCTGCAGACGTGACGAGGGACGAGAGGAACAAGACCTTGTTTAATTTACGGGACGTCTGCAGCTTCCAGCCACTTCGGCTCTGAAGACGTTCTGAAGGGCGGCGGTTGTTTAAATTCAACCACAGAAATTCCACGTGAGGCCATTTAATTTTAACAGACTGAGAAAAACAGCCCAGTTTCAAGGTTGTATTTATTACTATTTTACGGCTGCATTAAGAAACGGACCTTAAACTGACAGCGAGAGCTACATTTAAACTCATCTGCCTTCTGAATACGAGCTCCAAATAAATATATTACCACACACAAGTCCAGTGTATGACACTCGAATATTCTGTGCAGATACATAACTACTTGGATATCAAACCGTTGCCATCGGTTACGGAGGTCTGCATCTTTTTGATGCTACATCAGAAATGTAACTCGCTCCACCTCGCTTCCTTTTTTATAAGAGATTATTTCATAGCGATGATGTAAGATGAGTGATGATGTAAGATGAGTGATGATGTAAGATGAGTGATGATGTAACGAGTGATGTAAGATGAGTGATGATGTAACGAGTGATGTAAGATGAGTGATGGGATGTAAAACAAGGCAAAACCAAACAAATGAAAACATGAATCCATGATCATCCATAATTTATTCAACACGTATGATTCATTTTGTAAAATGTTTGTTTACATGAACGTGATAATAAAAAAAAAAAAACACATTCAAGAGTCAAGTAAAACTAAAAATTAAATCCAGTACCCGGTTATTTCTTATATAGGACAAAAAAAAAAAATCTTTGGAAAATTTGATGAAATAAATAAATAAATAAATAACATGACAATTATCTCAAAACAAAAAACTATAGTAGGCTCTATTTTATATTGATTCAATGCCTCATTTTTCTTTTCATTTCAAATATGATTTGCATAAATATAATATCGCCAAGTGAGAGATTATAAATAGAATATTTCCTGATTTCTGTTTTACTTTCAAAAGCACGTTTGAAACACTTTATTTTTTTTATAATATCGGGAAAAACGTATAGTGGCTTTTAAACATGTCCAAACAGTGCAGTCCATTAGATCTGCTAACCGCGTCTTTCCTTCACCATTCTTGCATATAATGAGGTTTTAATAATCTGAGATGAAGAGTGGAGGTTAGTTTCTGCCTTTTAGAACCACAACGTTCCCGTTTTCAAACACGGTGGCTGCACTTTCATTTAAAACGCAGTTATCTACAACTATTTCATTTTCCAGTTTCCAGACCAGAAAGAGGTCCGAGCGGCAAAAAAAAAAAACCTGATCTGGCTCCCGCTGCCTTTTTCCCTCTGCAACTAAAGAGTCTTCCACTCAGATAATTGTATTCATATCATACAAAAAAGAAAGTAGCATTCTTCTTGTGCAAAATAATAGTGGAAAAAGTGTCCCAAATAAGCAGGATATCGGCCTAATGTGAAGAAGAGAAGCAGAATCCACACATTATGTCTTTTCTATGCTACCATGTGCTTTTGACAAATCCAAACACATCTCAAAAAAAGGGAGAAAAAATGACTTATTGCTTTAAATATTTGTTCTTCTAGCAGATCCACAAATCCTCAAACTCAGCAGGAATCTTTTTCAGGACGGTTTTTTTTCCCCTCGTTTCCTCACATTCACACGCTGAGTCCAAACAACACACACCCGACTGTATCAAAAATAATCGTGCATTCGTTCACACAGTGGTATTAATACCCAGAAACACGCCGGCGAGCTGAAAACCAGCCCTTCCTTCTTCTTCTAACGTCAAATTAAAAGTCACTTAAGAGACCGAAGGCTTTACGATGACAAACTAGTTTGAGGTCGCCGTGGAAACGCTTCTCTCTCTCCTCGTCCTCTTTTAAACATAGTGCTACACTGCTGCCGGCGGTGGACTCAGAATCTTTGTTTTGGGCTTTTGGAAATAAAAGCTTTGTTTCTTTTCAGTCTGTGTTCAGTGATTGGCATTCAGGTTTCCTTCATGTTCTCTGTTTTATTTTGAAGGTCTGACAGCTTTTCATACATCTACTGTATATATACAGGCCAGTAGAATAGAAAAACTTGGAAAATAGTTTATATATAATTTAGAAATTAATTTAATATCTTCATTTTTTTGCTGGGTTTTTTTAAGGGAGGATTTTCTGGAAAGAAATAAGCACGTAGAAGATGTTTAGTCGATTATTTCTAATAACTGATAAATCGATTGTCAGCGTTTCAACTTCTGAAATCTGAACTTTGCTGCTTTTTCTGTTTCATTCGATTGTAAACTACATTTCTCGGGGTTTAAAACTTCCTAGAGCCTTTTTCTATCGATGTCTATCAGCCTCACGTACTCTGGTATACGTCCCTGTCATGCATCCTCTGACCTTTGACCCCCTCGGTGCCTAGAAACAGTGGCAGCGCCACAAACACCACTCTCTCTCTCTCTCTCTCTCTCTGCTGGAGTGTAATCGAGCCGTTGTCACGCTGCGGCGGCGACGTGTTTACGCCGGCGGCTGATTGATGCGGCGGAGAGCGTGCCACGTCCCCCGCCGGATCGACTCCAACCTAAACACAACCCTCCGGAGGAGCTGGCTCCGGCCCCATGTATGGGCGAGTGTTTACCCAGCACCCATCAGCCTGACTGGTCCCAGGCTGATCTGACCCCCCCCCCCCCCGTGGGACAGATGCATGATGGGAGAACGAGAAGAGACTCTTAATCATCCACCAGCGCCACGGCGCATTCCGGGAAAACGGATGTAAAAAAAATCAGAGCGTCGTCCACTCCGTCGTTATCTCAGCACCACTTCTGGCGTTTACACCTGAGCTCGTCTCTGGTTGCCGTGGAGACGTAACCGAGCGACGGCCACGATTATTCAACGCTGTGACTCCTTTGTGTGGCGTCACGATGCAAGAAACACGACGACTCAGCAGGACCGACGTGTGACCAAAACAACTAAATGACTGCCTTTTACTCGTTTACCTGAAAATATGAATGAATTCATAAAACAAGCAAATATTTGAGTGGTCAGCTGAGTTTTAAACATGAATTCATTAAGAAGGGCTTTAATGATCTAAAGGCTAAATAGCAGTTTCTTTCACTCGACAACATCGGTTGAAATTAGTGGTGAAATTATTCGATTAAACAATGACAGTTTCATTGGTTAATCTATTACTTGTATAAATTATCTATTAAGCTGCTGATTGGACGAAAGAAATCACTTGAAATCGTCACCTTTGATCAAAACTCACAATAAAGTTGATCAGAGGTGAATTGCCGACATCGGGGGAAAGGTGAAAAGATTTCTAATCGCTGTTATGGTAGAAGTGAAAAATAGAGCTTTTATTTGAAAAACTACAGAATTTGACTTCAAGTAAGAAAGAACAGTTTTTTAAAATGTCTTTATCCTTTTTTTTATGATTCATGATGAATGACCTTATTTATTTATTTGTGGTTCACTAATAACTAATAACACTAACAAAATATAAGGTTGATTTTAGTGCATTTAAATTTTTTTACATATCCTATATTTTATATAATTAAATATAATCAAAATAATCATTGGTTGCAGCGTTAATTAGAATGTGTTGTCATGGAAACAACGGCCGAGCTTCTTGCAGTGTGAACGCAGTGAGATGAACGTAAAGAGTTTTAATCTGAAATCCTCCTTCAGACGTCGTTCATCACAACGGTGCAAATAATTAAAAAAAAAACACAAACAAAGTGATGACTCAGCGTTTTGTGACTCAAACCACCTGATCTACAACAAAATCCACCTTCTGGAGCCCAGAACTAGATTACATCAAGTAAATGATATCAGATCTACGGTCTCCTTTATAATACTCAAAAAAATAAATATACACCCATATATGATCCATAATATCTGCATCAAGGGAAGGCCACTGTGCATTTAAACTACGAGATTACAAAATCACTACAAAATAAAATACCTGACGTTCTCCAAAAAAAAAAAAGCCACTTTCACCCTCCGAACAGAATTAATACTTTCAACTCGTAAAAACCTGATTACTGCATTAGAATCTGATTTAAATGTGCCACAGTGCAACTTTGGCGTGTTACAGAGAGCTATCCAACACAACGGGGACAGATATGATGACATAATGAGACAAAAGATTATCACGTTAATTAAAGTACAAAGTTAGTTTTTAATATTCAGCATCTCTAAAGTATGAATCCTCCTTTTTACAAAAGGTTTAAGCGGGAATGATAAAGTTATGATTTTTTTCTATTAAGCATTTTTTTAATGAATGTGCATAACTATATTTGGTTGCAGCCACCACTCCGTCCTCCTCTAGCTATCAGCTACTCTGTCCAAGTGCGATTCAGGGAAAAAATAACACTTTACTTTACAAACAATGGATCAAACAAAAAATCAAAAAAGGAAACTGAGTGAACTGATGTGAATGATGATTTTTTTTTTACTGTGCAAAGTCCAGAAATTATCCTCATTTCCTCTGAGATGATGACGTGGATGAAATGAAAGGCAGGAAGGTTCACCTCAAACTTTAAATAATATAACTCCCGATTATTTGATCAATTTAAGTCTCTTAAGTTGGGATAAAGATGATTTTTCGTGCCATTTTGTTCCCTCTTATTAATAAATTATGGAGTAAAATTACACAAAAAATATCAACATATAATACATGATCAGTCCAGAAGAGTTTAAACATAATGGCAATTTCTTTTTCGATTTTGTGCGTTTTTTTAAAAGGCAATAAGCCTTTTCTCTCTCTTTTCTTCCCATTTTCTATTTTTTGGGAACTTTGACTTTATGGTGAAATGACATTTCGAGAGCGGAGCTGTTACCTCTCCATCTGTCCAGTCGTCCTCAACGATCCGCCGTCCAGTTTTTTCCGTGCCCGCGTTAGTTTTTTACAAGTGCTACGTGTCTTTTTTTTGTTGTTTGTTTTTTTACAGAAAGTTAGCTGCTGAGCGTGGCCGCCTGCTCCTTCTCAGCCTTCTCCTTGGCCTTCTCCTTCTCGATCAGCTTCTCCTCCTTCTGCAGCATCACCATGATGTCGGCCACCTGAGTGGTGGAGATGTCGATGTCCTCCTTGTCGATCAGCTCCACCACCTGAGATCAGAATAATAATACAAATCCACCATGAAAGGAAGCCATTAAAGCCTATTTTTTTAAATGCTGTTTCAGATGTTTCTATATAATAATAATTTTATAAAATAGTGAATGTGATAATGTCCTAATGTGCTGTTTTCAGAGCCTTTTAGACGGCTAAACAATTAATAGAAGTTTTATTGAAATATGGACCGACTGTAATTTTCTAATTTACAGGAGGCGCAATATTTGTTAAATGCTAAATGTGTCTAAAAGTAAATGTAATATTCTCAAAACTACAAACCTTTCTACAGACTTGAGAAATCATTGCGATTGTAAGATCAGTCAAAAATAATCGCAATTCGTTTTTTTCTTCAATATTGTTCAGCCCTAATTTTAAATACAGTTTATATCAGAAAATACATTGTTTTTTAAATGATTAATAACATGTAGCCTCACAAACCAGCAGATTTAAGCTCACAACAAAAACTACGATGTACGAATATATATAAATGATCCCTAACATTTTTTGAGGGGGAAAGCATTCTATTAGTAATTAAAGAAACTCCAATGCAACACAAATGAGTGTGGTGTTTCGTACTTTGATGACGTCGTCGATGTCGATCTTGCCGTCCTTGTTGTCGTCGAGCGCGTCGGCGATGCTCTGCAGCTTGTGCTCTGGAATGTTCTGGATCTGCCGCATGACGCCGATCAGCTCGTCGATGCTGATCAGGTTCTCCCTGAAGGTGTAGAACAGACTGCATACAGGAGGCGCTTTGTAACCAAGGCCAATGGAAATGTGGTGGAGAAGTCAAACATGCTGCATGTCACGCCTCCCAGAATCACACCAATCAAACGGAGCTTTTCTGTCCACGCGGGTCAAAAGTCTACAGTTCATTAATGCTAGAAACGCTGCTTTATTATTAATACTCGGGATGCAGCGACGCGGATGCTCTGATAGCTGAACCAACAGCTGGATTGAATTATTATTCCCAATTAAGTCTCCAGTTTGTTGCCGCATAAAAAAGGTTTTAGAGTAAAATGTTTTATTAAAATAATAATATTTATATATATATATATATATATACACACCTATATAGATGTAACGATATCAGTATCAGGACCGAAGGACGTCGGGTCGGTGCATCCTTAATTAATACATGGTTTTAAGTGTTTTAAAGCTGGTAAATATGGTTAAATATATGTTATATAACTATATATACAACATTACGTAACTCAGAAATGGCAGAAAAAATGAATCAATTCAGCCAATTATTATTTCAACTAATAATATTTGTTAATCCAGACGAGAGCTAAGAGTTATATCTCTCTATATTCTACGATACTATCTGATTTTATTAATTATTAGGGGAGCACTTTGGTTCGGGGAGCTAAATTCAAAGCTAGGTAAAAAAAAAAAAAAAAAAAAAAACTGCGATGCGATGTTAGCATTCAGTCAGCAAGCAAACGGCGGTTTACCCCGAGGTTCGGCTTACCTTGTGACATCGCTATGTTTAACAAAGAATAATCTGTAAAATGTTTAATTAAACAGGGTTTGGTTTTAATAGAAAACTAGTCACTGGCACGACAGAACGACAGGATATGAGTTTTTTTGTTTTTTTTCTGGGAAACCCTTGTTTTATCTCCACCAACATTGATGAAAGTAATGAATGATGATGATGATGATGATGATGATGGTTACAGGATAAAAGTCCAGTACAAAAAAACGGCATATAATGACAATTTAAACTGGATTAACTGATGAATGTACCGTTATGTCACATGAGAAACATTTGAATTTTTTGATGAAGCGTCAGCGGCTCAGGCGTGACGAGTGACGTTAGTTATGAAGTAAATAAAACAAAATGGTGCAAAGCCAAAGACACAGCAGCTTCTTTTCCCCACAAACACATAGAACATGTTTGGTGAATATACTCAGATTAGAAGATTAACAATAATAGACACTTCCAGATTTTTATGCTAAACTAACAGCCAAACACTTCCTCACTCCAACTCCAAATCTGATGACCTTGACCTCTTGAACTTTGTTTTATTGTTTCTCTCTGTGCTTTTATTACAGTGTTTTATTATGAATGTCTCATCTCTTATAAATCTAATGAAGGACATGGTGTTTAGGAGTCACATATTGTATGTTTTTAGGTTCAAACCACACATTTCTATTCTCAAATTCTCATTTTTAAGTGACAATAAAAGTCCTTCTGAACTAAATGCAGATCTTTTTTTATCAAGTTACAGTTTGTATTTTGGAGATGATTGTCATTTTCTTATTGTCCACAAATCGTATAACAAAAGAGCCACGAACACTGTGATATATGGTCTCTGTGAGCTCCACTGTACTTGAGGGTAGATACAGACTATCATATTGGCTGTCAATATATAAAGAATATATCATATTTCCACCCTCCCATCTGTTTCTGACAGCGGTGTGGTGGTTAAAACATGAAGGCAGCTCTTACCCGATAGGCGGGGTGACTCCGCTGTCCACCTGCCCGTCCAGGATCACCTTGTCCTTCTCCAGCTCCCCGATGATCTTGTCGATGCGACCGATCATGCGGTTCACTCTCTTGGAGAGACGCTGACTCGCCTTGGACTCCTCCAGCGCCTTCTCTTGGCCCGTCTTAGAAAGCTCCTTTTTAATCTCCTCCAGGTCCTGGAAAACAGATGTTGAAACATTAGGAACTCTTAAAGAAATACAATAAATCGCACAGTCGTCGATATAACGCACCTCGTTGTATTCCTGGACGTCGTCCTTCAGCTCCTCCAGCTCTTCCTTCTCCAGCGTCAGCAGCCTCTTCTGCTCCTTCAGCTTCGAGCAAGCGTCACTCAACAGGTCGATCTCTTCCTTGGTGATCTCCTCTCCCTGGAACACAGACGTTACATTCAAGCTCCTGAACGTCACAGACGATATCCACTGGTTGGATAAAAGCTTCTATTTCCAATAATCCAGATAGAAAAGCAGCTTTTCTAGAGACATGTCAGCCCCCCTGGATGTGTACAGAGTGGCCTCAGTTAGCACCACATGTGCATTTGATACAAACCCACATAAGAGACCAAGCTAAACACACAACATGGGTAAAAGAGGGAAGCTCTACAGGACAGTGGGACCAATATAAACCCCATATAAAACACATGACCAAGAGACCTCTGTGAAGGGCTGTTAGTTAGAGAGGGGGAAAGGTTGGACTCGGTCAGTGACGTCGCCTGGAGGGATCGACGGGGAAAAAGACGTGGAAGAGTCCTTTTAGATGAGGGCCAAACAGAGTTTTGCATTTTCTGTAACCGGTTCAGAGCTCCAGATGAGTCGGGCGCTTCGTATAATAAGTGGGGACATGCTGACCGTGGTTTATCACAACTACAATTAGTTGTTTTTCTTATTTTTTTTAAACATGCTTCGACTTAAATGGTCAAAAATATCAGATTCTCGTCCAAAGAAATTCAAAAACCTTACATTTGAGGGTAACTTCCTGTACTTTGAACTATGTTCTTTGGTCTTTTTTTTAAATGTCAGGATGCAAGGACACTGTTTGACCCTCATGTGGGCGGGTCGGCTCAGAGGAAAGACCAGACACTGTGCGTGCAGGGATGAACTGGTGCAGACGTGAGGGGGAGAAACATCATTAAACATCGTTAGAACCTGACCTGGAAGCGCAGGAACCTCTGCCACTGTTCAAACTGCACCATGCAGAAGACGCAGGAGCGATCAAAATAAAAAATAAAAAGAAGGCGGCAACAAGTGAGGGACAAATAAATGACGGTTATAATCAGTTAACAAGAACATCAATCATGAATGTTTTTGTGCTGGTGGTAAAAGTTGTGTTAAAAACGGTATTTGGCAAAAAAGAAAATATTATTTTGACTAATGACTGATTTAGGAGATGTAAGTTTAAAAAACATTTGAAAGTATTAAATTCAGTACACATCTCTAATGCTGAGTGCCGGTTTAGAGGGGACAGATAGAAACCAGGACTTCCAAATTGCAACAAAAACCAACACATTTGTAAGCAGCATTTTAAAAAAGGCACACAGATTATCTTTGAATGTTGCGTCAACAAATCGTACTCGCACTGTGATCTCAGAGCTGGATGTTCGGGGGCGTTACCTTGACTGCTTCTATGACGGGCGCCGTATCCCTCAGCGTCTCTGAATGAACCGCCATGTCGGCTTTCACCGGCTCTGCTTCGAGCTCCTCTTCCTCCTGGAATGAAAGTGGAAGAAGAAACCGGCCTCGTTATATGCAGGATAACGTAGACGTGACTCCTTTTCTTACTTTGGTTTTAAAATAATAAAATAAAAATGATCGCTGCGTTGTTACCCTGGCTGCTTTCTCCGCGGCGTCCGCCAGCCTCTCCATCTCCCGGTCCTTGTTGTCCTGGCGTATGGCCGCCTCCTCCCGTAGCGTGGTCTCCAGCTTGGCCTTGTTGTCCACCTTGGAGAGCTCCATCTCCGCCACCAACATCTGGGCCTCCTTCTGTCTGGAGAGGAGAGAGTTGGAATAAATAAAACCACTTATATACTATTAAAACACGCTGCTTGACCTGCCGGCAGCAGGAGACCCAAACCTTCAGCTTCTTTATTCTGCTCGGTAAAATCAGTGGGGGTTTCTTTGTCAATGGGCCCTTTCTAGATACCTATACCTATCTAAAAGCTCATACAAACCCTCTTAAAACCCTCCGAACTCTCCCTTTAACGTACCACCATCTCGGGCAGCGTCTGCAGCGTCGTCTTCAGCTGGTCGGCCGGGGAGAGCGTGTCGGGGAGGAACATGGCTCGAGACAGCAGCAGCAGGGACGTGGGGATCTGCTGTTTCAGATGCAGCTCCAGCCACTAAAACATGACGGAGGTTACGACAAATATGTGATGTGCAATTTACTTTTTCATTAGTTTAATAAAGTGTATCCTTTTTAAAGACATTAAAATGACTGGGTGCTAAAAGATTAGTTAAACTGCAGTCATGTTAATGTGATTTTGCAGTCAATATTTAAGGAACACACCGCAGAAATTCATTTTTAATGTGTACGTAATATAAATCCTACACACCGTATACACAGCTTTATATGTAAATACTGCATATAATCATCCATTCAGTATTTATTTGCACCATTTGTGTTTACAACTTACAAAACAACAAACATTTTATTTTCTAGTTTTATTTTCTTATTCATATCATCTTAGATTTTACTTCTATTTCTGAGAAATTAAAAAGAATCCTTGCATGTGTCACATAGTAGACAATGATGTGTTTTGTAACTGAGGAAACGTGACTGCAGGTTAAATCCTGAACATCTCTGTCGTCGTTACCTGGACGAGTTGCTCCCTCAGTCGGTCCTCGGTGACTCCCAGAGATCTCATCCCTCTGACGCGACACGCCGCCTGCACCTCGTTCACGTTCAGGCTCTCCACCCCTTCCTCCGCTATCAGCTGCATCGACAGACCGTCTCGTCATCAACCACCCTCCATTTGAACCGTGGCAAACATTTAAAAGCTGATAAATGCACATTGAGGCTCGTACCTTGTCGTCTGCGCGGATGGCCCTCAGCTTCATGATGAGCTGGAAGCGCAGGAAGTTGTTGGTGCCGATGGACTGCAGCTCCAGGAGACGGCAGAGGGCCACCAGCTGAGGTCGCGTCAGGTTGTCCAGGGTCAGCTCGTCCTCGAACAGCTTGGAGAATTTGATGATCTGCTCATTACTGGGACGTTCCCCGGAGTCTCGGATCTACAGAGATGATGAAAGTTGTGACTTGGTCTGAGAAGCTAGAGCAGGCATGGCCTTTCACGTGAAAATATATGTATTATTTATATATATTTACAAAACCATGAGGTGATTCTTCAACGGAGTGCTTTCTCACCCACAAGAAATAATGAAAAAAATAAAATGTATTTATCTTCCTGTTCTATTTGCAAAGTAAGATAAGACAGAACTTTATTTACAAAAAGCTTATTTCATTACAGCTTTACTTATGACTGTGTCAAATAAAGTTACTAGTTTTTTTTACATTTATGACAACTACTTTTCTTATGCACAATACTTGGAAACACTTCATGGTTTCTGCCACCAGGGGGCAGCACCGAGTCCACCTCCACTGACACCAACCTTCTGGAAGAAGGTGGAGAACTCCTCGGTCACGTTCCCCTGGTCGGCCTTGTTCCGCAGAGCGATCTCCTCGATGGTGTCCTGCAAGAACTTGGCCATCTCCAGTTTCACTCTTAGCTCCGTTTTTAACCTCTCCTCCTAAAAAAAAAAATCAAAACAACATGTCAGAAATTCAATATGGCGTTAAAAACCCGTCCTCTGATCCGTAAACTGAAGATCTTTGCTTTTTTGGGGGGGTTAAATATGCATATGCATTTTGAATAAATCACCAAATAATATAGAACATAATCAGCAGCTTAATGGATGATGGAAATAATAGTTACTTGTACTTATTTGAGCTCCTGTGTCTGGAACCACATTGGCATACAATATAGATGTCTAACAGCGGTTTGCAAAATGAATCCCCACTATTAATTTAACGATAAAGCTCTGATGACCTTCTTTGACTGCGTCTCGAAGGTGGACGGCAGCATGTTGGGGAAGAGCTTCAGGGCCACGGGAAGCAGGAACTCCATGAAAGGGACGATGATGAACACCAGGAAGGGAAGAAGTCTGAAGACGTCCGCACACGTTCTGAGGAACTGGGGAGAGAAACGTAGATTAGAAGTTAGAAATGCCTCCCTGAGGAGTTCGGAAAATTAGATGAAGAACGACGACTTGACGAACTGTGGAGATTATTTAAAATTCTGGTGGTTCTTATTAATTAAAATGTACTATTAATATATAATAAACTGGTATGACAGCCAGTTTCTGCTTGTGTTTAACTCTGAAGCACCGGTTCACTCCCACTAAGCTGAAGTGTGAGCGAGCCTCCAGCAGATGGCAGCACCGAGAGGAGAATCCAAACCAGGGAGCCATGTGAAAATGTTTACCTCATCTACCTTTGTCTCTCGGTACAATCACCCCCCCTGCTCAATCCCTCTGCTTTCAAACAGTCAGCACTTTTTAACCCCTGTCCCCATACATCACCACGGCAACAGAAACCTCCCAGTTCATTTGGCGTATTATTTTTGCATGGAGCCGTGGACCAAAGTGAACATTCTGCCTCACAAGGTTTAGAAAAATCCCCTTGAGCCAACAGGAAGGACATTTGTTAAGCACAAAACCTGAACAATCCTCCGAGCACAGAGGCGCCGGGCTAACACTGGCGTGCTTCATTGTACGGCTGTCCCACTGTGGCTTACTGACCGACTGTCCACGGACACAATCCCAGCCATCTCTACAGGAAACGGCCCCGAGGGGGAGAAGGCCAAGAACACACCAGTCCTTCTTTCTCCACCCTTTTCCACCTGCATATCAGTGGACCAGTAGGGTGAAGGACTTAGGCCAGCATGAGTGAAAAGGCCTTTGTCCACAGCCCCATTGACATGTATATCATCTCCCAGTCTTCCACATCAAACGAGGGGAGGAGGAGGAGGAGGAGGAGGAGGGCAGATTAAAATAGAAGAAGCCTTAAACGGAGGCCTGAGTATTGTAAGTGAATATGAAAGGAGGAGATTAAGGAGGCAGAGGCAGTCCAGGTTAGATGAATGGGGGTGTAGATGGGCTCGGGACATGCGCTCGGAGGGAGTCAGCTGCATTTGAAAAGGTGCAGATGGGTTGGTGGTGTGGGTTTGATGAGGGAGGAGGGGGGACTGAACATCGTCAGCACTGGCCAGCAGCTATAAGGCTCATTTCCTCATATAATCCATAAATCAACCTATAGATCGACACACGTTCTCAGTTGCATCTGAAACTTTATTAAACTGAGACAGATTTCATTACTGCATCTGTCCAATTAAACCTAACTGACTATTTATTTGATGTATCAAATCTTTATTTAATCAGACTCGCATAAACAAACCATCATTTAGATAAACAGCCAAAGCAGTTAAGCAGCAGCAGCAGTGCCAGTTGTGTCCACTACGTCTGCACCATCCTGCATTATTGAGGGCTGTGGTAACAGGAAACGTGTCCTCAGCTGACCCGCTCATCACCCCCTCAAATGACACCAGTGCCGGCGACTGCTGCATCAGACTGCTGCAGTGGAGACACCGGGCCTCAATGCAAACAACCCCTCTGGTCATCAGACTGCAGGCGGATTTAGAACCAACAACGGCAGAAGCATTCATTTAGGAGGTACAATAATGAAGTTTAACTCCACTTTAGTTGACTTTGAATCCTAAAATAATTTGAATAAAACGGTGTTTATTCAGCGTCTGCTTTGGATTAATGATTATAAAACCTCAAATTGGTTTGGATTATCCTCATATGAGTAATTACATCAATTAAAATCCAAATAAACCCAGATTATACCCTTTTTAGCATAATCACTGTATAACCAAGAAAAGGTTATACAGGTTTTTTGTGGCATAGACACCTTATATTAGCAGTGGACGGATAGGAAACAGAGGAGAGAGGGGGGGGGGGGTTGTGACATGTGACATTTTTACTAAATATTTCATCACAATGTTGAGAAACTTGGGTGAAGCTGAAGTTATCTGGATGTGCAAATGTACTGTACTGAAGCAATACATTCCTCAGTCATGCTGTATTGACCAAGAAAGCAGTTTTCTAGCTTGTGTAGCTGTGTCAGCAGAGCCTACATGTACCAGGATGCATTGCACATGAGCTCCTGTCACCCAACCACGTCACCGTCACGTCAAACGGCCGATCCGGATGCAGGAAGAACAACAGATTTTGCACCAGAGGAATGTATTTCTTCAAATCGACACTGATCGGAGACCTCACGTTAAAAAAGTGGCACATCTTTGTAATCAAAGATGTAACACATAAATCCTCTTCCTGAAGAGCTTTAGTGGAGCAGCACAATCTGCTGAGCGTCTGGTGAGTAAACACTCAGCGTGCAGCCAGTTTCTATAATTGATCCCATTACGTTTGAGAAGCTGTGGATTAAACATTAGAGAACAAGATGGTGTTAGACGCCCAGACTTAAACCCCCCGCAGTCATCTCTGCTCTCCAAACTACCGCTGGTTATCCGCTCTGAGTCAGACCGGAAAAAAAGATTCCTTTAACTGGAAACCGGCTCGAGGTTTTAACCACGTTGTGTGTTCAAATAAACTTTCCTCTCACTGGGCAGACGAATGGTGTCCGCCTGCTGAAACAAACCAGACGTGGACGAGGAATTTAAGTCTGCTAAGCCCCGCCCAACTTCGTTACTGTTGCACAGCACATAATGCTGTTTACATTAGGCTTCTCCTTGCTAGCCAGCAACTTCAGCTGCATGAAAAATGCTTGAAAGCAACATCTCTGGCTGTCTTTTTGAATCTTTTTGGCCGACATCAGCATGAAAGAGACGAGGAAGCTAGATGCTACTCAGTGTAGAAACACGCTTTTATTCTAGTATAGATAAATGCAGTCTGAATTTTTAAGAATCACCCATATTTGAGCCAAATAAACTCACATGTAACACAATGTGTGGAACAATGTGGTTGTTATGGGATAGACGTAGTACTTATTGCTTGTTTGTATGTACTTATCTCTGTTGTTCACCAGCTACAGGTTAACTTAGCAATCGGGTGTGGTTGAAACGTGTCCTTACTGTACTGATAGCCATATACTGTTGCACTTTCTCCCAATAAATGTACTTATTGGAAGTTGCGTTGTATATAAGTGTCTGCTAAAGGCCCTGTGTGGTTGCATCTAAATGCATGCCAAGCAAAGCGTGTCCCTTATTTAAATAAACACATGAAATAAAATCATCTGCGTCTCCTCACCTGTCTCCTCTCGCGGCGGGACAGCGGGTTCCCGTTCAGCACCCTCCACAGCATCCGCCCGGCGATGGTGGTGTCGATCCACAGCAGCCTGAAGCCGTGGTAGTAGTGCTTGACCTCATCTACCACCCACTGCCGGAGCGTCCTTTTCACGGGGGCCGCGTCCAGCGTGGGGCTGTACACCGGCCCCCCTTCCTCCAGCTTCTTCTTCTTGTCCTTCAACGAGCGCAGCGACTTCTCCACCTTGGAGTCGTCCCACCTCCTCCTGGAGGTGTGTATCCACCGAACGCCGGGGACGTCCCGGGCTCGCGCTATCGTCCAGTGGCCCCCCGTTGTGATTGTGGCGCACGATGAAGAGGAGGCCCCCGATGAAGAGGAGGCCCCCAACACAAAAGCGCAGTAGAGGCGCTGAGAGTCCGGGCTCTGGCTGGGGCCCACACATCCATCTGACAAGGGGACGGAAGTACCGAGGGAAGAGACCTGGACGAAACTGCCAAGTCGTCTTAGAGAAGAATAAAACAGGGAAATATAATTTATTAAAATACTATATCAACCATGAGGTACCTTTTTATCAAGACAATTTGTGGATGTTGATAAAAATTCTGGTATATATTCATAATAAATATAGACAAATGGTTTTAAAATATCCTCTTAAATGCTGTATATGATATGAATTGTGTCTGCGTGTTTCATTAAGAGAAATATTTAAAGACTTTTACTGGACTAAAAAAAAAAGTATAAACCGTTTTGGGGGGTTTACAATGAGGGGGGGTTTATAATCGTTTAAGATGATACTTGGAAAATTAAAGGTGTATTAGGTGCACAAATCTGAGACAGCACAATGGTTTAAAGACTTTTAAAACTGGATTCAAGTGTTAAAATGTTATAATATACTGCATGCTAGAGGTTTTTAAAATCTTAAGTGTTTCAAGGAAATATTGCAGGAAATACAGACACAGTGGAATCCCCACATTTAATTACTTTTGACTGGAGAGTCTGAGCGCTGTGCAGTTGAAACAGGCTCCATCTTGTACTTTCCCTGGAAGAAAGAGAAAGAAAGAAAAAGAAAAAAAACATCAGCAGCTGTATTCTGATAAACAGCCATTAGATGGACGGACAGGCACACAAACACACAAAGCATACCCAGGAATTTGTTTTTATTCACTGACCCAGATATGATAAGAGCACTTAATCACTTTAATACACCTTCATCACACAGTAGCATGAAAATGTTAGACAAAACCTTTACACACAGAGGGGAATGACAAAATGTGCTTATTTCTCCTCAAAACTGTTATTCTTAAATAGAATACCACATTTAAAACATTACATGAAACTCTTTTTCTGTATTGATCATCTGGAAAGTGATTTTGAGTGCCCTGAAAAGCGCTGTGTAAATACAATGTATTATTAATATTATTACTAAAAGGTTTGAATGGATCGGATACTACCGGGATCCTTCTGAGCCAAGACAGTAAATTGTTGTACAGTTACTGTCAGCTATTCTTGGTGACTTTTTTTTAACCAAAATGATCGGGGTTCATTTTATTCCCTCTGGTAAACAGTTACACAGTGTGTACGTCTCGGGGCTTTTATTGTGAAAGGTAACAACTGGAGGTGTGGATCTGGTATGCACTGCCTTTGTCAAGCTTGGAATATAAAGTTTGCTTCAGATGACAGAGCCTCCCTGTTACACTTTACATTACAACGTGATCGGTTGATGCCTTTATTTGTACTCAGGACAAAAAATATATATATCAATGCATGGATTCATTCAGAAATGCAAAATATACAAATAATTCTTCAGATCTCTGTATTGATGTAATTTCTATATTGGTTGCATTTTTATTTGTCTACATTTAGAGATTTTTCTATATGTAATATCTTGTAAAACTATTCTGTAATGTGAACGCCATACAGATCTCTGACAACTAAATTAAGTGTATTATTCACGCCCTGAGAGAGGCCCCACCATGGGGCTCCCAAGCCACCGAGAGAGACCGTTGTCAGCGTGACGTACATGCAGAGAGGAGGCGGAGTGGTGAGACACTTCCAACCAATCGTGTGAGAGCACATGGGCTAGCCACGCCTCTTCTTCTGGCTCTCACATGGCAGGCTGGAGTGAACCCAGCAAGACCTGGTTGAACATGTGGCCGGCGGCCCGGAGGACACAGAGTTTACTGGAACAGTGTCACCTTTGTAGCCGAGCGGCGGCCCGGCTGTAGCGCAGAAAGAAAACGCTGGAACTACAGTAGATTACCGAACCCTATATAGCATTCGGCTGGGCTGAACTAGCAGGCCAACCTCTGTGTTGGAGCCCCTTGGTGTGTGTTTTTTTTGTTTTTTTTTACAGTTTTGGTTTCACATTCACGACTCAATCAGTCAATATACGTCACATTAGGTGGATCATTTTTCTTATTCTGGTTGCACAACTATTAGTAATCACAATTTAGATACTTTAGAAGAGAAAACTGTTTTTTTATTTTATCCCCAAACGTTTATTTAACCAGGTAAAAGTCTCATTGAGATTTAAAATCTCTTTTCCAAGAGAGACCTGGCCAAGAGGGCAGCGTAACACATACAAATACATTAAGGTTTCGCACAAACAAAACACACAATTAGAAGAAAGTTTTGGGATTTCATTGTTGAGGAATTAGACACAGGGACAATTTCAAATACTTCCACATTCTAGGTCCTTTAGTAGTTAGTGAATTTAATCAATTTAATGTGTTTTTGGGGGGTGTTCTCTTAATCAGCGGGCAAATTTAAGGCACTATTACAAAAACGGATGCTGTGGTCCTTGTATTAAGGTTTATAGGATGATTCACGTGTTGCGTTTACAAACAGACGCCCGTTAAAATGACATTACATCTTGCATGACGTGTACTTAATATGCCATGTTGGTGCTATGAATCCTTGTGTGAACTTGCAAGTCAGTTAAATGTATGTAGCCCAAAATCACAGATATGCAGCATAACTTTTGTTTGCATGTCTATAAAATCTGTGAAAACCGTTATTTCTGCACAGTTGCATATGAAGATGAGGCTGCAATAATCAGTGTTTCCCCGCCGTCTTTATATATCCTCACCGCCGCTGCAGAATAACAAGCGCTGTCGCTTAAAATTTTCACACGATCATTAAAATCCTCTTCTGCTCTCGTGTTTCACGGAGGGAGGCTCAGCCTCTCCACACAGACAGGAGCGGAGGAGAGGCGAGACAGGTGAAGACAGCGTTGTCAGTATCAGTTACAAACAGCCTCTGTAGTGAATATTATTATGGGCTAGTATTTGTAGAATTTAGATAAGAAAAGTATTTTATAATTACATTCCAATTTGTTCAAATTCTGCAATATTTAGATGCCGACGACTTGGAAACACTTCCACAGTGACGTCTGTATCATTACTATATGAATTGGTCGTCATGGTGTTGGATCTCCCTTGGATCTGGTCTTGATTCAAACCAAACTAGGTCTGGCATCAGAAGGTCATGACTAGGTCATGCCCCGCCATGCCTGCTTGACCTTTACTTACTGCAACAACTACCTCTTGTGTGACCCGCAGCCTGCAGCTGTCTGTCGGACTGTTTGATGGTAAAACACTGCCTCATGCACTGTGTGTGTGTGTGTGTGTGTGTGTGTGTGTGTGTGTGTGAAGCCTGGAGCCAGTTCAACGCATTGTTACTTTTGCTATCAGCTATTTCAACATAGATACAGACATCTACAAAATCAATCAATCCATATATGCTTTTTTTAAAAAGCACTGTATCACAACTGAGACCTTACTGTTCCTCCAGTTGTTTAGCTTTTTGACGCCGTGTTAGATAAAGCTATAATCTTTACGGCTTCTGACCTTGCAACCTCGGTTTGATAACTCCTACAAATCCACTTTAGAAAGACTGCAATACTGGTCAATGTTCAGCAGTCACGCAGGACCTTACAGCCTATTGGTGGCCCGCCGTGCTACAGGCGTAACAGCACACACACACACACACACAATGGGGAAAATCAAGATCAGCGTGTTTTAAAAGTAAGAGTTATAAGAGGCACTGACCTCTGAAGCACCACAATTTGTCTGATAATCTGGGCCTAGAGCCGAGAGCTTAGCCTCCGTCCGGCCAGTGCAGACAGACAAATTCCCTTTCTGACTCTCACATCTATTTATAAGCACAGCTTTGTTGTACCAACAGGAGACATGCAGACATGAACCATTTCTTCAGTGGCTTGTCCTCTAACATCTTCCAATAAAAGGTGCAAGGAGACTTGTCACTTTATTATCTATGTCGGACATACAACAATATGTAATGATTGCAGTGGCTGCTCACGTACTTTGACCAATGCCCAGTTAGAAACCAGGCAGTTAAAGGCACTTAAAGTAGTGCTGATTACTAATTAATAAGTCTTAGCAGTGAGGGAATCCCTTTATGCATGTTTATTTTAACCAACTGAAAAGATTACCATGTAAGCGTGGATGTTTCTGGGGTTAGTGATATAACATCACAATATTGCCACAGTATTTTGTGATGTGTGAATTTTAAAAAAATAACCCCACAGGAGTGGCTGTTTTTTAACACCTAACCCACTGTTTTGTACCTTATATGAAGGTGCTTCATTGGTGCGTTTTTTTACTGTTTTTTTTTTTTTTTTAATAACTCAGACAGACATTAAAGGCAGCTACCATGGTTACCACATCTCTGTCACCTTCTAAAAAAAATAAATAAATATATTGACGGAGAAATGAGGCACTACTTTTTAACAACAAATCATTCAAAGTGCATTCTCTGAATCATATCATGAATAATTTAATTTATTTTGGCTGTTGGTCAGACAAATCAAGGATATTTATAAAATACTCCCAAGCTCAGATAATACTACTAGAAGGCAGCACAAATAAATACATGTGTAGTGTTTCTGTCTACCTGCCTATGGGTTGCAAGGTATAAAAAAAAAAAGATGGATGGTAACACAATATGATGCAAAGCCTTTCTTCTCTTTGTGTGAGACAAATGTAAAAGCAGATCTTGTGGATGATGAGCCTGCCATAGCAACGAGCATCCTCGCAGACCGCAGCGGAAGGTGGGGGCGCTCTCCCACCAGAACAGACGCAGCTTGTCCTCAGGTAACCCGAATCCCAATTCATGTTTATGCACCTCCATTGAAATCTCACCAGAAAAAAAAAAAAGCCTGTCAGTGCCTCGAGCTGCCCGCTTTATAATGGTATAATAACATATCCGTGTAAACAAGCAGCCTGGGTGCAAATGAAAGGATTTGTGCTTGAAATAATGAATAATAAGCGGTGTTTAAATTGTGTTGTCACCTTGAATCACCCCACCATCTTCCTAAAAAAAAAAAAAAGCAGCCTCTCAACAACGCCAATAATGACTTCCTATGTGGCGCTAATATCATTAGCGTTAATTAGCAGCTTTATTTGCGGATGGTCTACGTCACGAACGTAAACATGTAGTTAACTATACAGTAACAAACGAACATAAACCTTACCTTTACGATTCCTGAATTCACTCTTTAACGACCTGGACGTTTTCATCAAAGGTGCCCGGGACCTCGTAAACAGGATTAAGGCCATGCGGAAGCCTTTTTTTTCTCTCTTTCAACTGCCGTTTAACTGTTAATACAGTAAGTTAGAAGCTAGCTAGCCCCCGTTAGCTAGCCACTGTTAAATTCAATGCGTACGAAGCGAAATGAAAACCGCTAACGTAGTACGCGGAAATACGTAAAAAAAAACTTAAGAAGCTACGACGAATGTATAACTGTATATCGGAAAATTTAGCTCCATGTCATGCCCTTCCCTTCTACGTAGATGACAGTTAACCGGGAACCAGGCTGCCAAGTGACGTCAAAACCTGTGTGTTTGTTAAGCAGCTTGGAGATGTACGTTTGAGGACCAAACTTCCGGTGTGTATGTAAAATAAAAGCCCCTGTTTCCGGGTAGGAGTTCGTAAAGTAAATCCAATGTATGCATTGATTAATGGAAAAGGGGGAGTATATTATCGAATTGTGTTGAAACCTTATACAACTTTTCCCCCACATCATAAACAAATCACATGAATATAGGTATTATGGCCAACTCTTGAGTTATTTTGTCAAACACCTAGTTCTAGTGTGTTCTTGTCAATGGACCATTGAGCAAACAAGATTCTTACATTGAGAATGCATGTATTAGTGTCTTTATAGCTGTTGCAAATTACTATTTAATATATATTTAAAGGCAGGTAGTAATGGAAATGTCCACATGATTCAGCATTGTCACTCAGAGCAGTTAATATTGCATCTGGGTGTGTGGCTTTTATTTTGAAAGGCAAACAGGTTGGCAGGAAGTGGGTTGTATTTTTTTCAGTTGGCTTCTGGTTTCACGCCCCTTAGCGTCCACTGTTGGCACTGCAGCTTGGATTACTGGAGGCCTACTGTATTTATGTGGATACAGGAATAACCAGCTTTTTATTCACTTTTCTTTTAATGAATCGCCAGGGTGTAAAACTTTTTGAGCATTCAAACAACAAATTACATATTTCTGGCCATTTGCCTTGATGTTTAGTGCGAACAATAATCAAAAAGATTAAACAATAAAGCACATAATTACATAAATACAAAAATCTCATGAATGGAAAAAGACACTGTATATACATATGCAGCCATATATACACACCATAGTATAATAATATGTACAATTTCACATAGTCCAACAATGATTTTAAAGGTCACAGTGAAATCTGACATCATAAATATGAAGTTTACCCAAATAACTGTATTTTGTATGTATTTATTCCAGCAAAATGAGGATAGAGTGTCTGTAAAAACAAACAAACAACAAAAAGATACATAGTTTTTACAGAAATATATTATTATATTATAATATTCTTTATATACTATAATCCTAAAACTCTATGTATACCCTCACCTCAGTATGACATTATTCAGAAAATAAATACATAAAAAAGACAATTATGGGTAGCTCCAGACCCCTAAAATAGGCCTAAAACATCACTGTCATGAGTCATATCATGACTTTTCTTTCTCTAAAGACATTTTTCGTCAGCCTACTAACATTTTATTGTATTCGGTTTTTTTTAAATGTTATTAACATCAAGTGGAGAAACATATTTCACGTTTGTATCTACCTGTATGATGATGTAGTTTTGCAAAGGCATTACACAATATGCATGACGACACACATGACAATAGTCGTCATAGCCATAGATTAATTACAGTAGCGATAAACTCTGTACTGTAATACTGTAAGCGAACGATGTGATGAAAAGTCGTGAAAACGATGCGAAAGAGGACAGAGGACACACCGGGGTCAGCTACTTCCTACGGTTGGGTTTTTTTTTTTTTTTTTTTTTTTTGAAAGGACCGGTTGGAGCCGCTGCGCTCTCGACCAATCGGAAGTGAGTATTTTTCGCGCTGGTTGGCCGGAGAGTTTGAGTTTCCCGCAAGCTTTTGATTCGACTTGAATGAAATCCTCCGCTGTGTACAGGATGAATACGGACTTATCTCCCCTCTAAACCATCCCGGGAGGAGACACGACAGGTAACGACAAAGAAGCTGTCTTTCGTGTTGTTGTCAACCGGCGGGATATTAGCCCTAGTGAGGGTTATTTTTTACACGTACACTTGTTCGCCCTGGCCATCCATTTTAGCGAAAGGGAGAGAGACCTGCTAGCTAGCGAGAGAGGACCCGCTAACGTTAGCTTGCTGTGCTAGCTAGCAAGCTAACGCTTCAATGGTATGCTACCTAGCTTTGGCTAGCACGGTTAGCTTTTTTTAAACGAGCTGTCATGGCGCCTACAAATCGAGTATATCAGCGAAACGATGGCGAAACAGTGTAAATGCACAACCGCTAACGCCCAGCCGTAACACGCACCCGTTTTATTTCTTTATTCGCGTGTTTGCTTTGATCCGGGGTTACGGTACGATAACCGCAACTTAAGCTATAGCTTCTGGGGTGGCGGCTTTGACTATTTGCTGGAATGCGGCGTAATGGCTGACTGTAGCAATGACAGAGATGCGGTTTTACGTGTATGAATGGGAGAAAAAAAATGCTTGTCCGCCGGTCCGTAGCTGGCTCTCCATGATATTCCCTCCCATACATTGTGCCTTTTTTTGAGTCACAGATTATAGACGGATCCCCCCCCCTTTTTAGCGTATGACACAAACGTGAGGTTGGCATCTTAACGTCGGACAGTGGGACGACTTAAAACGTTACTGGTTAACGACTGAGCTGTCGTTACGCTGGAGTTAACGTCGCCGTGACGTCAATTAGACTCGCAACGTTAAGACGTTTAGCTTCCAACCGAAGCGCGATACATTTACTCGCACTCCGACTCGAAGTAAAGCGTTACTTCGACTTGTCAGCTGCTTCCATTTCCGCGGCTTTTCTAGCCGGTGATGCGGCGGTTACGCAGCACGGCTAGCCACCCACTCATTGGGCATTCGCTGCATGCGGTTAGGGAGCCTCCAGCTCCCCTTCTTTGCATTTCTCCCTACTGATTTGCCACAAGACTGCAGCTAGGAGCTAGCTAGTCCCCCTTTTTTTCTTCTTCTTCTTTTTCCAGGAGAAAAAAAACAACTTAAACTGTCGCGGGTAAGAGGCATTTTTCCACCCGCCCCCCTTTTTTGTTGCTTTTGTTCGTATGCATGGGATGCTATCTGGAAACTGGTAGTGATCAACGTGTGTTAGGTGTGGGATTTCATTGAGGCATTAGGATTCATGTGCAAAAGAGAGAGAGAGAGAGAGTGCTTCCGACTAAAAGCATCCAGAAACTATGCAGCGAGAATATTCCGTGACAGGTGCAGTTTTCTCCGTCGCCTCCAAGCTTCTCCGTTCATGCTCCGCTGGGGACAAGAGTGCCATTTTGTTAAAAGATAATATACAAGGTTATGTTCAAAGGGATTCATATCCAATGAATGTCTTTTTTTGCAAATTGTCAGAATGATGAGCAGCATGTTTTGTGTGTTTCTGGTGGAACCTGTGGAATAAGAAGTTTCTGTTCCTGTCCCATTCAGCTTGGTGAGCCTGGAGGGGGGCCTAGATGGGATGGACAGCAAAGGTAGCTCCCTGCCTTCCATGCCCGAACCGGCCAACCCCATCAGCATGAAGCAGCCGCCCGAGTCCCTCGGCGTACGGAAAGGCGGGGGGGACATGAGCAGTGACCCCGCTCTGCTAATGATGGACAAGGCTGCTGCCCAGCTGGCCGCCACACTACAAGACGGCGTCCTGCAGAAGATGGCTGGCCACAGTCACAACAACCACAGCCACGAGAGGCTCAAAGACCTCACCTCCCGTGTGCTGAACGGGGACCAAGACGCGCTGCCTAAGCTTTGTGCTCCGGAGCCGGCTATGCTTAAGGGCACGGAAGCCCCAGTTGCAAATGGCACCCATCAGCATAATTGCACTCCTCACGCTGATCATGAATTGAAGGTGACAATACCCCAGGTGGTCAAACAACCATCGTTTGAGCCATGCTGTGCCAACGGGACCAGTTTGGCCACCGAAGATACTATATCTGGGTCGGAGATGAAACAGGACTTGAAGAAAAGGAGGGGTGGACCTCACAAACCAAACCTCAGCTCCTCTGCCGTTCCCATGGAGCGACATGACCACACCAATGCTGTAGTGGGAGCTGGAGCAGCTGACGAGGTTGTGCTTTAATTCCTACTTTAAGAAGCAACGGAAGAATGCTTTTAAACAAGAACTTCTGTTTGTCTGTGGCAAATATATAAACTGCAATATCTCTAATACTGGTTTAACGGCAAACATTAACCCAGACGTGTAGTTATGCTGACAAAAGTATCATATGACCAAGGCCTCAAAAGGACAGCTAAAAATACAGTGAGTTTTGACTGGCAGATATATGTTGGTTTGATTTGTGGTCATTCATATTTTTGCCCTCAAACCATATAGAAATGAATGCAATATAATATAAAGTAAATACAAGTGGGACATTTATGGAACATTTCAAGGCTTTAAAAACAAATGCACAGCTGCAGAGACTCACTGTATTGTATGTTTATAATTGTTTGCCAATACTATGCATGTAATATTGGTAGTGATGCATATGTGTCTGTAATAGTCTGTGAGAACATACTTGATTTTTTAGAAAGGAAAACATATTGAACCTTGATTAGTTTCCATTTGTATTAACTGATTCTTCTTTCTCTTCTCTAGCCTGAGTTGGCGGTGGAGGATACAGGAGGCTCCCCTGTACAGATCCGGTTTTCTGTTGGGGATCTGGTTTGGACCAAGGTGTCGGGATACCCCTGGTGGCCTTGCATGGTGACCACAGACCCGGAATTCAACAATCACATAAAACCAAAACAGAAAGGTGAGACACCGTCTCTTATCATCTGTGTCAATTCAACAAGTTAGGGGCCATTTTTACATAATCATATTGTTTGTTTCCTCTTTTATTTAGCAGTCACCAGCAGGTTAGGCCTCCTTTTCCATGTGCAGTATTTTGGAGATTCCCCAGAGAGAGGCTACATCTTTGAGAAGAACATGGTGTCCTTCACTGGGGAGGATCAATACCAGGAGCTTAGCCAGGGCAAACAGCTGGCCTCCCGTGTCATCCGCAAAAAGGTGAATCCGCTTTTTCCCCTGCTTGTAGAGGATGTGGTGGGCTTTAGAAAGATTTGGCTCTGAAACCTAGCAACATGAAACACTGCACTTCCTAAATGTTTTATACAAAGTTCTTTCTGATTAGGAAGTTTCTAAAACAACATAGTTGAAGTCATTTTTTCTCATGTATTTTGTTTTGAAATATTGCTTTTTAACGGCTCATATAACATTACTATTGTCTCCTCACAGAGAGCCCCCTCCGTGCCCCGTAAACTCCAGGCTCAGTGGAATATGGGCGTCATTCAGGCCAAGGAGGCCTTCAGCATGTCACTGGATGAGCGCATGGTGAACTTTGCATTTCTGTATGATGACGACGGGCCTCATTTGAACCCCTCCATCCTGGAGAAATTGAAGCCTGAACAGAGCAACGAAATGCACCAGGAAACAGTGTGTAGACTTAGCCCAGATCCCTCCTCCCCACTGGTGGGCCCCACTGACGACCCCGTAGCCGCCCCTCAGTCCCAAGACAGCACTTCAACAGGGAAAAAGACACAAGCACCCAGAAAAAAGCCCAACTCGGTAGAATGGCGGAGAAGGGGCAAAGGCCATCTAAATAATTTCCTGCCGACAAAGCAATCGAAATGACACGGTTTCTTCCAAAGAAATGCTGCTTCCGCAGCTGGCCTCACAGGTTAGGACCACTCACTAAAGTGTTTTAATCAGGGGGGGAAGCCTTGCGTCGAGCAGGGAAATGTATGAAATTATATATTAGACTTAATTGACTTAGAAGATTCGAAAAGGTCTGAAATCAGAAAGAAATGTACGGTGGAAATAAAACACAGGAAAAAGCTTTTCAGCTCAGTATAACCCCGGCACATATACTGTGGTCATATTGTGTCTGCCTAAGAAAGCTATTGCCTATTTTAGATGGGGTCATTTCACACTTTTGGTTGTTTTCTTTATAGGATCCCACCACTTCTGCACCAGCTCTACAAGCTGAATCGGTAATACCTCAGAGGAAAAAGAGGAGACCCAGACAGGCTCAGTCTCCCTCGAAGACCGTGAGGAGAAGGAAAAAAGCTTCAACGGACATCATTTCTGACCCCGTGAAGAAAGGAAATCAAAGCTGGTTTCTTCGACAGACGATCTCTCGGAAACAGTCTCACTTCCTGTTTCAGTTCCAGGTTGGTAGAAAGTTTAAACTTGGTCTGGGTCGGTTAAATCTGGCTGGTATGTGTTTACCAGAGCTGTGGAATCTCCCACTTTAAATTTGCCACATGTGGCTAATTAAGTAGTGAAGTGGTTGGGTTATTGTGGAATTTCTCTTAATGTGACCCGTATATTTTAGAGTTTCCCCTCCAGATTGTTTAAATTGGGTACATTCTTGTTGTGAGAAAAAACAAGTTGGCAGTTTATCCTTTGTAGCGCTGAGGTTTAGAAATGCAGAGAATCTATACAAAATCCTGAAAGCTTTTAAAACCAGCCATCGAGCTACTCTAAAAGCATTTCCCATCCATTAACGGCAGATAAATTGGGGAGTTTAACCTTTTTGACATTTTTGTTGTTGTTGTTGTTGTTTTTTTAGTCAAGAGGCAACGAAAGATGAAGCCTAAAGTGGTTCCGACAGACACGACGGCGGACAAAAGTCAGCCGCCTAAAAAGAGACGTAAAACGAGCAAAGATGCTGAGACCCAGGTGAGGTTTCCCTCAGGTGCAATATTATTTCTAACTCATAACTGCAAATGTATTTGTAAACTAATACCTCCATGTGTTTAACACATCTGCAAACCTTCCCAGTCCACGACGTCGGAAGGAACGGAGAAGAAGCAGAGGAGGAGGAAGAAAACCGACAAAGACGTAACGGAAACCAAGAAGAGACGGACGAAGTCAAAAGCTCTCCTCGCTGGTAAGAACGTCATGTTAGTCTGTATCGAAGAACAACACTTCTTCAGAATGTATTCTGCTCTTATTACGGCTCCGCAGTTCTTGGTTGTCATTGTCCAAACACTTTTTAACAGAATACCAAGATGCAGAGAAACCAAAGCGTCGGAGGAAGAGGAAGCAGGATGGAGAGAATCAGAGTTCACCGTCCAAGGCAAAGAGAAGGCGAACCACCCCTTGTCTTGATCCTGAGGTGAGGCAGGAATAACCTCAGATTAGTCTATTTACTACTAAATAGTCTGATATTTCCTACTAAATACTATTAAATTGTTGGTTCGCCGTTTGATTCTGCTAAATGGAGTTTTTAAGATTAAGCCTGTCAGTGCAAGTTGGGTGGTATTGATTTAAATACTTATGCTTATTATCAGTGGTAGAAGTCAGCTTCAGTAATCTTTTGATTTGATTTTCAAGAGAACTGGATCATTTTTAACTTCAGATCCGCGGTTTTAATCGTAAATTAATTTATTGCTCAAATCTGTTGGAAATACTTTGACTTTAGTTGTTGGAGTTAATGTATGTAATTCTTATGAATCAGTATTGCCTGATTAAAAATTGCCCACATGTCGTTTGCCACAGGGCTCCGGGAGCGAAGGACGTCCTGATTCTCCGAGTGACAGCTTAGACGGGATAAAGAAGGGCGAACGGAAGAAGGAGTTTGTCTGCCAGGTCTGTCTGCCTCTTCAGTTTTTTACATAATGTTTTATTTAAATGTTTCTGAATACAAAACAACAAAAGTATGGATCACACAACCCTGCATTCTTGTATAATTATCTGTGGAATATGGACATATTTTCAGTTGAGGTGTTTTTTCTCCTCCAGACGTGTGAGCAGGCCGGTGAGGACCTGGTGCCCTGTGAAGGCCAATGTTGTGGGATGTTTCATCTCCACTGTCTGGGTCCGTCATTAAAACCTGATGAGAAGCTGCTGTGTCAGGAGTGCAGCACAGGTGAGGAGGTCACACTTGTCCAGGCTAACAACTTCTCTCTATCCCTTATTGCCTCTGTTTAAGTAGCAACTTAGGGATCATCATTTTTATTATTATGACCGTTAGCTGACCCTCCTTAACTGATCATAAAACACAGCATCCTGCATGCAAGGCACTAACAGCAACACAATGCTCAGACACATTAAACTCATCATTTACCAGCAGCTGCAATGTATGCCACAAAAAAACAGAGTTAGCAGCCACGATGTTGACACATGCAGCAACTTTCCCAGTAAGTTCCCACCACGTGTTTGCAGTTTAAAATCTTATTACATCCCATCACTAGTGGTGAATAATATCTTCTTGTTTTTTGTCTCGTCTATGACTGATTTACTTAATGAAATTTCAAAATCCAAAAGAAAACATTTGCCCTAATTTGGCTTTCTCTGACCAATTAGCAAAACCACAAGGTTTCAATTTAGCTGTTCCGCTTACAATTATGAGTGAGATACGTTTTTGTTATTGTAGAAGAGAACATGACAGCATTGTGTTATGAGTTATCCCTTAATGCCAAGTGAGAGTTGGTGGTAGCCTGTATCAGTAAAGGGGTTTTTCTCCTCGTTTCTCCTCTCAGGAATTCACTCGTGTTTCAGCTGTAAGCAGTCGGAGGGCACCGTGCGGCGCTGCCATGTCCAACACTGCGGGAAGTTTTACCACGAGGCCTGCATCCGCCTCAACCCCCTCACCGTGTTCGACAACAAGGGCTTCCGCTGTCCGCTCCACACCTGCCTGAGCTGCCACTACGGCTGTCGCACCAAGCAGAAGTCCAGCAAAGGTGAGCCTCTGCAACACTCTTTCACTGTCCTTACCTTTAGAGGTACTGGGCTCCCTTAAGAATAGGGCATTTCATGTTTCTATCCTTCTATGTAGACAGTTGTGATTAAATTGTTCATTTCTGGTGGGCTAAATGTCGTACTAACTGTTGGAATTGTTTAGTGGCTTTTCAAAGCTGTGTTGAAAGGACATTTTTGAGTCAGCAGTGAAAGGAAACACATCATCCTTATCAGTCAGCAACATCCTGACATTAAAAGAGTTTCAGAATAGATATGTGAAGTATCAAAACAAAGGGAGGGCATTTTTATAGTGTTGAATGTCTAGAAACGTAGAAAAAATTCCCAAATGACGTTTCAGTATGTCATTTGAACCTCACAATTGCAAGCGTGACATTTAAAGGTTAAAAAACGAGCTGAATGTACATGAAAAAGAATATTACATAAATGAATGTTGTGAAAATGAATGCAAGGCTCTGATGAACCGTGAATAACAGAATTAACCTAGTTTTCTAGCCTTTTCTTCACTTGTTCTTCTGAGTGTAAAGCTGGTGTCTCTCGCCCTCCGTATCGTAGGTAGGTTGATGCGTTGCCTGCGATGCCCCGTGGCGTACCACGTCGGCGACCTGTGTGTGGCCGCGGGCAGCGAGATGATCACCAACACCGCCATCATCTGCACCAACCACTTCCACGCCAAGAAGGGCTACAGCCACCACAGTCACGTCAACGTCAGCTGGTGCTTCGTCTGCTCCAAAGGTTTGCCCCGCCTCTCCTACCGCTCCGTTTGAACCAAAGCATCTTTGGTTGTGGTTATTGAAATGTTTCTGGGTTGATTGCTAATGAAAAGGAATTCAGTTCACAACCAGACCACCTCACTTTACTTTGAACAAGGACTAGAACAATCTGACTTGTGTGTCTTTATGTTAGGTGGTTTTTATTTAAGGGGAAATAATGTGATTTTGTAGCTCTGGAGAGACTAGATGGAAGTCTCGAAATAATTAGTATCTCCTCCATCTTTGAGTAAGGAGATCATTTTGACAACCAAACCAACTGAACCGGTGTTGCACCTGGGGCCGGTGTAGAGCTGTCAGTCACATAGTGCTACTGAAAGTCAGAGGAAAAGCTCAACTAACAACAGTTACTTTCACTTTAAACTATAGCCAGTTTGGCTGTAATTGAATGTTGGGGTTTTATTTTCTGAGACAGAAAAACAGAAAGCAAGCCAGTCTTAGAATTCGTCGAGCTCTGACTGGCAGAATGTTCATGCTAAATAACTAAGTACTGAAAATAGACGCCAACTTTTAACAACAGTGTTTGTGTGTGGGTTGATTAATGAGTGAGGACGTGGTGGTTTTTTTTGGCTGCTGGTCGGCCTAAACACTTGTGTTTTATTGTGCTGGTTTTATCAGCCTTGCAGCAGATGACTCACTGTACGTTTTCTTGCCAGCTTTCGACTCTGCCGACGTGTAACTAAGCCTTTTAAATTGTTGTGTTGCAGGAGGGCAGCTGCTGTGCTGCGAGTCTTGTCCTGCAGCTTTTCACCCCGACTGTCTGAACATCGCCATGCCTGACGGGAGCTGGTTCTGCAACGACTGCCGGGCCGGAAAGAAACCCAAATACAGAGACATCATCTGGGTCAAACTGGGAACATACAGGTCAGAGAAACAAATCCCGATTTCGTACATACCTTTCTTGTTGTTCTCTTCCTAGACTCTAAATGAATAACTCGTACCCACCTGCCTCAGATGGTGGCCTGCAGAGATCCACCACCCCAGAAACATCCCCACCAACATCCAGCACCTTCGCCACGAGATCGGAGAGTTCCCGGTCTTCTTCTTCGGCTCCAAGGACTACTTCTGGACTCACCAGGGCCGAGTGTTTCCGTACATGGAGGGAGACCGGGGCAGCAAACACCAGAGGACCGGCATCGGCAAAGTCTTCAAGAATGGTGAGGATCTAGACTATCTTCCAGAAATGCAATCCCATAGGCTATTATTATTGTCATTAAAACTACAGACATGAAGACAGATTAGCAGCTGCAGCACATTCAGTAAATACAGAAACGTTTCTCCTTTTTATAATTTTACATTTCCAGTTTAAGTTTAAATTGTATACAAATTGAAAGGGAGCTTTTTGAATTAAATTTGATTGAATCTTTAACGTCGTATACAGTTCACAGAACTAAACATTTATATGCAAGCTTTTAATTGTCCGTGTGAAAAAGAATAACACAATCTAGAAAAAACATGCATGTTATAATAAGTTAACTATTTTTCAGGTTTGGAGTCGTTTTTTGAAATTGTACTTGTTGTATCACATCAACCCATGTTGAGCGTCATCTTGAGCTGCATGTGTCCGTGGATGAACTGAAATCTTACGAGCCTCTGCATCGTCTTGTTTCCGCAGCTCTGCTGGAGGCGGAAGTTCGATTCAAGGAGATCAAAATTAAACGAGAGGCCAAGGAAGCACAAGAGAACAGCCGGAAGCCTCCCCCGTATAAATTTATCAAGGTGTGAGATCTTTGCTTTGCCCTGTTTTTTAAAAGATTAAACCCAAGTATTGAATTAAAGCACAAAAATACAGATTCTACACTAGTTATAAAAATATACTTACAGAGTACATGACGGTGATGTCTCCTTTTCTTCCCCCCCCATCCTTTCAGGTCAACAGACCGTTTGGTAAAGTCCAGGTCTACACCGCCGACATTTCTGAGATCCCCAAGTGTAACTGCAAGCTGACAGACGAGAGGCCGTGCGGGTTCGAGTCCGAGTGTCTGAACCGCATGCTGCAGTACGAGTGCCACCCTCAGGTGTGTCCCAGTGGGGAACGATGCTGCAACCAGGACTTCACCAAACGCCTGTACCCGGAAACCAAGATCATCAAGACGCCCGGCAAGGGCTGGGGCCTGATCGCTCTCCGGGATATCAAGAAGGTAAAGCCAGACACCCTCCTGCCATAAAATAAAATAAAAAACCATTGATCCCATTAAAGGTTCAAATGTGTGTTTTTGGATGGTTTAGTTTAATTAAAACATATTAGTTATGTTTTCTGCACAATGTTGGTAATACTTTTTGTATTTCTTTTGTACAAATCCCTAATTCAGTTACTGAAATGAGATAAATCCTCCAATATTGGCTCATTGCAGGTCTATTGGCGTTATTGTCGCCTGATGAATGACAAGAAAAATAGACATTTCAGGAACTTTATCAAAAATCTTTATTTATGTAATGTTATTGCGTATTATAAGTTGATATATCTTTAATATTTAATGGGATAAAACACATTTCAAGGGATGTGAATAGTTTACTTTTAAAGGTGACCTGTATCATTGGACATTTTCTGTTCCGTTTCTCGACCAGGGCGAGTTTGTGAACGAGTACATCGGCGAGCTCATAGACGAGGAGGAGTGCAGGGCGAGGATCAAGTACGCCCAGGAGAACAACATCTCTGATTTCTACATGCTCACCATCGACAAGGTCGGTGTCCGAGTGGAAGTTCTAATGTTGGGATGCTGTTTCCTCAGCACCGACAGCGAGATCAACACAGATGTATTGTGTTGGGAATGTTGCCAGACCCAGATCTGCAACATTTCAGGAGGCAGTAGGTTGCTTCCCCGGCCTGCTGACGGCTGAATCCTTTAAATAATACTAATTAGAATATATTCCGCAGTTTCCTGTACCAACATTACCACTACAACCTGTTTATCCTAAATGCTGTAAATTAACGTCGGTGCTCTTGCTCTTCGTGTTTCCAAGGACCGGATCATTGACGCTGGTCCGAAGGGAAACTACTCGCGCTTCATGAACCACAGCTGTCAGCCCAACTGTGAGACGCAGAAGTGGACGGTGAACGGAGACACGCGGGTCGGACTGTTCGCCGTCTGTGACATCCCAGCCGGTGAGTTGGAAACCAAGCTGGTTTTAGAGCTTCGTCTGCACGTTCCTGCCTGTGTTTGAAGGATAATTAAAGGGGGAAACTAAATGAGAAGTGTGCATGTTTTTCAGCTTCTTAAATATGTTTGTGTGTTTCAGGGACTGAGCTGACCTTTAATTACAACCTGGACTGCCTCGGGAATGAGAAGACCGTCTGTCGCTGCGGAGCGCCAAACTGCAGCGGCTTTCTTGGTGATCGGCCCAAGGTGAGCGTCGTCGTCATCCGAGCTGTCGGCTTATTATCGAATTTAGAATCATAGAAACACCGTTTGAATTACTTGGGTCGAGTGTTTGAGGTTCAGGGACTTTGAAAAAGATAATTGGAAACCAACGGATATGGGAGTTTTGGAGCCAACTACATAATTAATATCAGCTCATTATGAGGAATCTTTACTGTTGTTGCAGTTTATCTTCCTCTCCCGTGTTTCGCTGAAGGCGGAGCTTAACACTCGACTGTGTTTCAGATCGCATAAAATTGTCTTTTCATTTAAGTTTGTTGTTGTCATGAAGAAAAAGTTGAATAAATGACGCTAGAATTTCACACATTGCTTGAATTCATCCCAACCTGCCGGCGTCTTCTCCTTCTGCAGAACTCAAACGGCCAAACAGCCGAGCCCAAAGCAAAGCGGTTGAAGAGAAAGTACAAGAGGAGGAAAGCGGAGGGGAAGAAGAAGTCCGACGACGACTGTTTCCGCTGCGGAGACGGAGGGCAGCTGGTTCTCTGTGGCAAGAAGACCTGCACCAAAGCTTATCACCTGTCCTGCCTGAACCGCACCAAGAGACCCTTCGGTAAGAAATGGAATGTGGATTATAACCGTAATTATTATTATTATTAGTGTTATTAATGTGTATTGCTTATCAATAAGAAACGTAAACAAATGCAGTTTAATTATATTCTTCCACAGAATATCTGTGGAAGATCTTTTTAAAGAATATTTTTATTTCAAACTAAATGATTTCAATTGTTAATTTGTAGGAAATATCTGCTTCGAAGGGCTAAAACATTTTAAACCAAAAAGATGCATTTTTTTGTAATGTGAAGTCATAATGTTATATAATGTTTATGTAAACTTTGCTTTATATTTAAACAAGGGATTGTCTTTGCTCGTATAACTTTCCAGTTCCACTACTCAGGATTATTTTGATTAGTTTCCAGAGCTTTCTTCCTGCTTCTGTCCAGTGGTTTTAGTTCACGTTTTTAGTTGACATATTCTAACCTTTGTGTCTGTCTTCCTTCGCCGGCGCCCCCTGCAGGCCGCTGGGACTGCCCCTGGCACCACTGTGACGTCTGCGGCAAAAACTCTGAGGCTTTCTGCCAGCTCTGCCCCAACTCCTTCTGCAAGGCTCACCAGGAGGGGGCGCTGCGTTCCTGGCCCCCCACGGGACAGCTGTGCTGTCTGGAGCACGACGAGCTGGAGGGAACGGACAACCAGGATCAGGGCGTCAACTCCGACGCCACAACAAAGAGCCCCACTACTGCCACCATCGGCGGCGGCGGCCGTCCTCCTAAAGGCTCGACGAAGGCAGACGGAGCCGAGGCCAAAACAAAACGCTCCAAGAGGAAAGCAGCAGAGGCATAAAAGTGAGCCCAAACTAGGCTCTCGACACCTCCTCCCCCTGTTCATGAACAAATCAAACCCCCGTATAACGTCTCCAAGATCACAAACATCACTGTACGTCTTTATCATCAGGGAAAGCCGCTGATCTCTCACAAGCCTGGCAGCGGCCTCTCGCTCGCCGCTCAAACCTTTATTTTTATTTTCAGGTTTATTTTCTACTCGTCTGCCCTGAGGCAAACAATCTGTGGTAAAAAGCACAAATCAGCAGAGCGACGGCCAGGACAGCAGGTGGATTTTCTACTTCTACTATCATTTCACCAACCAAACTGCCTTTTTTTGTTGTCTTTTGATATTTTTTTTTTCCCCCTGATTTTTAGAATGACAAAAGAAACCAGTTGGTATCTGCAGAAAATAACATGAACCAGCTGGAATATGAATATATATATCTCAAAAGACCAAAAATATGATCACTGGAATAGTGTAAGACATCAAACAGGTTGCCAAATTGATTATTTTTTTATATATATATATATATATATATATAGTGTGTGTGTGTGTGTGTGTGTGTGTGTGTGTGTGTATGTGTATATATATATACACACACACACACACACAAGATTAATATCGAAAACACCACGATATGCCTCAGAGGACTTCTTTACTTCTGTTATGTAGGTTACATTTAACCGTAGACATTTGTTGGCTATTTTACAACCTGTTATTTTGTTTTAGCTCAGTTTTACAGTTTAGATTAAAATCGTTTTTTTTTTTTTTTTTTAATAAACCTGCCTGTCCAGAGAAAAAGAGAGGTGACGATAAGTATTAAAGTGACCACGCTCTTAAACCGCCGTCTGTCATAAAAACACTACTGGGAGGTCTATGTTCTGCTCGACGCTAAAACCAGATAAATGAAGGATTAAGTGCGATGATTTTTTTTTGTTGTTGTTGTTTTGAGTCCTAAACATTCAAGGTGCTGTTTATTTTTCCAACCAAGTATCTGAAATCTGAGGTACAAAGATTTTATGTACACATTATGTGATTAGCATTTCGCCGGTCTCTGTCAACCAGCTGAGCTTTTTATTCATGATAAATGCATCGAGTAGTTTACCTGTAGCTGACGGACCTCAACATTTTACTTTGTTTTAATCCTCAGGAGGTTTTTAGTCTCAAACTGCATCCTGCTTGTTGTTTTAAAACTTTTGACGCAGGCTAATGACACACTGGCTGACATCTTTCAACTCCCGTTTTTAGTCAGTTTTCCAATTTTTGTACTTGCTGGCTGAGAAAACTGAAGAGTACAGTGTTACATTTAGGACATGTCGGACGTTTAACTGTCTGTGTTCCAGCTGCACTTCGTAAACCTCGGCTGTACTTAAAGCGCCATACTCGCATATGTTTGAAAGTGATGAGCCCAAAGTCTATTTGACTGGTGCTGATTGTGTAAGAGCTGAGCCTGAAATGCCTTGAAAGTATTTTGGATGCACGATAGTTAAACAAAAAAAGATGGAAAACACAAAAGCTGGCCCTTGTTTCTTTTCGCCAGGTTAACCGTGATAATTGTTGAAATCAACGAAAATCATCAGTCTGGCTCTCTTTTTACAGGTTTGGTTAAATTGCTACAAACAATTCTTGCACCGTTCAATATCATTAACATGTGGCTGGTTTAATTTTAGTACCTGAATCTCACCAAACAGGCAGCCTTTTTTCTTTTTTTAATAACCGCACCTTTGTTTTTTTTTTTGGCGTTGTCGTTATTTTTTCCCAGGGCGTGTGAATGGGACATGTCCAGAGGTGCAGTGAGTCATGAGAGTATTGTCGACTTTGTATGTATCCTAACCTTGACTTGTGTTGAGTGAATGTAGTCCAGCCAGTTATTTTTGTAAGCACTGTATTTCCCTGTAGAGCTGAAGTGTAATGTGTGAGTAGGGGTTTCATTCTGTAACTACTGTCATAGTAAACCAGAGACTAATATGTACATAATGTATAAGTGGTCATAGTGATGCATCTATTGTAAATATCATACTATTTCTCTGACATTGTATGTTTTGTTTTTGTTTTTTTTCTTGATGCAGTGCTGAAACACTTGTGCAGGATTTCACGTCTGTTGAATCATGCAATAAAAAGTGAACAAACATGCACCACTGTCATTTTGGTAATGAACACTCCTTTTTAAATTTGGTCTTATGGCTTGAACCCCTTTACTGTAACCGAAACTTGAGCAGAGAATCAAATCCCTCTCTGTGTGTGTAGTGTTAATGTCTTTTTTACTTTTTTTCAACAGACTTTTTTCGACAAATACTACGAAGAAGTCAGTAAAAATGTTGAAACAAAGTCATGATAATGTCAAAATAAGTGACGAAAAAAGTCATCATATAGTGTTGGAAAAAGTGATGGAAATAATTTAGAAAAAAGTCAGTGGTATGTCAAAAAGTGATGGAAAAACGTCACAAAAAATCATGGTATAGTTTGTCGCAAAAGTCATGAAAATTTCGGAAAAAGTCAACATATAGGGTTGAAAAATGTAATGGGGAAAAAATAGTATGTCAAAAAGGGTTGAAAAAAAACCGAAAATCATAGTATAGTATGTCGGAAAAAGTCATCGCATAGTGTAAACAAGTGATTTTTTTTTTTTTTAAGTCAGTATAGTATGCCAGAAAAAGTGGTGGAAAAAAGTCAGTAGTATGTCAAAAAACAAAGTCACGAAAAGTCATAGTATAGTACGTTGGGAAAAAGTCATGAAATGTTGAAAAAAGTGACGAAAAAGTCAACATAGTGTCGAAGAAAGTGATGGAAAATAAAACTGAAAAAGTCATTGTAGTATGTTGGAAAAAGTCATTAAAATGTCGAAAAAAAAGTCATGGTATGTCGAAAAAGTGATGAATAAAGTCACGAAAAGTCATAGTATAGTGTCGGAAAAAGTCATGAAAATGTTGAAAAAGTCACGAAAAAAGTGACGAAAAAATCATAGTATAGTATGTCGGAAAAAGTCATCGCATGGTGTAAACAAGTGATTTTTTTTTTTTAAGTCAGTATAGTATGCCAGAAAAAGTGGTGGAAAAAAGTCAGTAGTATGTCAAAAAACAAAGTCACAAAAAGTCATAGTATAGTACGTTGGGAAAAAGTCATGAAATGTTGAAAAAAGTGACGAAAAAGTCAACATAGTGTCGAAGAAAGTGATGGAAAATAAAACTGAAAAAGTCAGGGTAGTATGTAGGAGAAAGTCATGAAAATGTCGAAAAAAGTGACGAAAAAAGTAATTGTAGTATGTTGGAAAAAGTCATTAAAATGTCGGAAAAAAAAGTCATGGTATGTCGAAAAAGTGATGAAAAAAGTCACGAAAAGTCATAGTATAGTGTTGGAAAAAGTCATGAAAATGTTGAAAAAGTCACGAAAAAAGTAATTGTAGTGTCAAAAAATTTGAAAAAAATCATAGTATGTCAAAAAGTGATGAGAAATGTCATGAAGTCATAGTATAGTATGTTGGAAAAAGTAATGAAAATGTCGAAAAAAGTGACGAAAAAGTCATCACATAGTGTCGAAAAAAGTCAGTAGTATGCAGAAAAGTGATAAAAAAAAAGTCACAAAAAGTCAGTATATTGGAAAAAGTAATGAAAATGTTGAAAAAGTGCTGGAAAAAGTCATCGTTTAGTGTTGAAAAAAGTGATGGAAATTTTTTTAGAAAAAAGTCAGTATATTATGTCGGAAAAAGTCATGAAAAGTCATAGTATAGTGTCGAAAAAAGTGATGACATTCTTTTCTAAAAAACAGTATAGTATGTCGGAAAAAAGTGAGTAGTATGTCAAAAAGTGATAAAAAAAAAGTCACAAAAGTCATAGTATGTCGAAAAAAGTAATGAAAAAAGTCATGAAAAGTCATAGTATAGTGTCGGAAAAAGTAATGAAAATGTTGAAAAAGTGACAGGAAAAAGTCAGTAGTATGTCAAAAAACAAAGTCACGAAAAGTCATAGTATAGTATGTTGGGAAAAAGTCATGAAATGTTGAAAAAAGTGACGAAAAAGTCAACATAGTGTCAAAAAAAAGTGATAAAAAAGTGATAAAAAATAAAATCGCAAAAAGTCAGTGTAGTGTGTAGGAAAAATGTCGAAAAAAGTGACGAAAAAAGTCATTGTTGTATGTTGGAAAAAGTCATTAAAATGTCGAAAAAAAAGTAATGAAAATGTTGAAAAAGTGATGAAAAAAGTCATTGTAGTGTTGAAAAAAAGTGATGGAATTTTTTTCTAAAACAGTCAGTATAGTATAGAGTAAAAAGTGATGGAAAAAAGTCAGTATGTCAAAAAGAGATGAGATTAAAAAAAAAGTCACGAAAAGTCAGTATGTTGGAAAAAGTAATGAAAATGTTGAAAAAAAGTCATAGTATAGTGTCAGAAAAGTCATGAAGATGTTGAAAAAGTGACAAATAAAGTCATTGTATAATGTCGAAAAAGTCAGTATAAAGTTCAAAAATGTTGAAAAAAAAAGTCATGGTATGTCTAAAAAAGTGACGAAAAATTCATTGCAGTGTCAAAAAAAAGTGATGGAATTTTTTTTTTTTTTTAAGTTTTAAGTAAAGCTTTTTTCATAATGTCAAAAAGTGATGAAAAAAGTCACAAAAAGTTATAGTATAGTTTTGGAAAAAGTAATGGAAATGTTGAAAAAAGTGACAAAAAAAAGTCATCGTAGTATCGAAAAAAGTGATTTGAAAAAAGTCATAGTATAGTGTTGGTAAAAGTCATGAAAATGTTGAAAAAAAGTAATCGTATAGTGTTGAAAAAGGTGAGGGAAAAAAAGTTGGAAAAAGTCAAAACTATAGTATGTCAGAAAAAGTCGCGAAAACGTCGAAAGAAGTGACGACAAAAAGTAATCGTGTAGTGTCGAAAAAGGGGTTGGAAAAAAATGTTGCATGTCGTTACAGATTTGACCAAGCTCAATAATTTAAACAGAGCAATATAGACCGGCAATGTGAATTAATGCAAAGATTGAAAAAAAACTGATCAAACACGCATCACAGAATTAAGTCATCCAGAGTTTTTATTCCCCTTTAAGACAAAGACAAAAAACAAGTTTCAATTTTGCATAACAGTTGTACAGCAGCGGGCCGAGGGTACAAAACGCTTTTCATTTTTCAGTGTAAAAATAACTCTACTCATACCTCACACCTGTGCCGTCCCTCCGTAGTGCAAACGCTTCAAATAAAAGTTAGGCACATGATGGATACGATCGCAGTTCAATTACACTTAAGTGCTGATGACAGTAAGACGTCACTCAAAATTCCTTTTTTTTTGTGGTTTCCCAGTTCATAATGTTCAACAATGGCAGACTTGAAGAAATGACAACAGCTGGAGTTTTAAAAAAGCGATAAAAGGGCAGTTTGACCATTTTTTGTAGCCGTCAACGTCAGATGAAGCTTGATTTTCTAAAAAAAATAAATCCTAAAGCGTCCTATGTCACTGACAAGATGAAGATAATCCATGTTAGCATTTTCGACTAAGTGCAACTGAGTTTAATACTATGTCAAAAAACAAATAACATTGCAAGCTTATGGCCCTAAGCAACAATCACAACTCCCTCGTTGATGCTTTTCCTTGTAAATATCTGAAAATTTAAGTGGCAACTTGACATCTTTCTACTTTAAAGGAAAAAAAAAAAAAACTAGCTCAAAATAAAGTAAAATATTTCCCAGATTTACATATGTTACAAATAAAAAATAAATATCAGCTCTGTTTGTTTGTTTTTTTAAATCTAGGCATTTTATGATTCATCAAGAAAAATAAAAAGGTACAAAGAGCGACCGTCGTTCTTTTCCGACTAACACAGTGCAGCTTATTTTTCAAAGTGTCGCTTCGCCATCAGGACGCCAGCACGCCGCGGCGGATGATGTCAGAGCCGTAGCGCCGGCTGAGAGACGAGTCGCCCCTCAGCTGGTGGGAGTGGCATCGTTTCAAACAGGGCTCCAGCTCGCCGTCTGCCGGCTTGGAGTCGGCGGCGTAGCCGTCGGCCTCCGCCCCCGTGCGGAGTCTGGTCTTGTGGTATGGCGGCGGAGGCGTGTTGGTCAGCGGCCTCAGCAGCGGCCTCAACAGTGGTCTCAACAGCGGCTTGCGGTGCTCCACCACCTCCTCTTCCTCCTCCTCCTCCTCCTTCATGAGAGGCTTCTCGCTCCTCTTCGGGATCCTGAACTTCCCCCAGCTCCTCAGATGTCCGCCCACGTGTCTGGTGGTCGTGTGCACGCCGTTCGCCTGAGCTCTGCTCAGCCAACCGTTGGCTTTGGTGGCGGCGGCGTCCGAGAGCTCGTTGGCCCTGATAAGTTTAGTGTTGGTCGTCAGGTCCAGGGAGGCGGAGCTTCTTTTGGTTTCATCCAGGAAGTAGTCGTCGTTGTCAGAGTTCCTGAAGTCCACCAGCCGGACGGACACGGTTTTCTCCAGGTGCTTCGCCACGAACCGGTTCTTCCCCTGACTGAGGAAGCTCTCCGTCACGTCGGCCCTCCTCTTCCTCCTCCTGTCCTCTTGCTCCTGGTCGTTGTCCCGTTTCCGTCTGGCCAGCGCCTCCTGCTCTGGCCCCGGCGCCTCCCTCCGGGGGCCTTTCCTGCTCTCGGGTCTGTGCAGCTTCACGGCGATCGTTTCCTGAACGATCTTTGGGAACCGGATCTCCGGACTGATCTCAGAGTTCTGCATTTTGGCTTCGCCGGCGTCCTCGGCAGGCTCCGCCTCTTTGATTCGAGAGCCTCTGCTTTCCTTCGTCTCCAGTGGTTTGCTCAGATTGTCCTTCTTGTGAGTGTGCGGCGAGTCCGAGGGGCCTTTTCTGTCGCCGCTCTTCCTTTTGTCCTGCTTTGAGGAGCCTCGCTTGGTCTTCAGGCCAGCGTGGCTCCAGGAGGAGTGAGACTGGAAGGCCGGCGAGGACAACCAGTCCAGGGAAAAGAGCTTCTCCAATTCCTTCGCTGAAGGATTTCCTGCAACAGACACACGGTTTTATATTATCCTCTTTTTACCGATTGAAATACCAGTATTGGGTATCCGGCTGATACTGTGATCATGTACTCGTACTTGTAAAAGTACTCCGTATCTGATGACACTACAGCCATGAACGTAGCAGAGCAGTGTGTGTTCATGTGTCAGAGAATAACAACGTGAGGGGAGTTAGCTCCGAGTTAGCGACTCACCCGTGAGCAGCTCGTGGTCCAGCAGTCGGATCTGGTGCTGGAAGATCTGCTCCTGGACTCTCCACAGCGAGCGCTTCATCTTCTCCCTCCGGGTCACCATGTAGGTCAGGTTCCGGACCTGAGGAGCAAACAGTATCAACATTTAAGCATTCAAAAAAAAAGGCATTTCCTGTCACATTTAACGACCTGCATTAACACTAAGTTTCCATTCACCAAAACACAAAAAGTCCTGGTTTACAGCAACATTATCCGACTGCTTCCCGTCTCATCTGCAGCAGAAAGCCTGGATGTTATCGTGTTAAATAGTTCCAGAGAGCACACTTTACATTTCTAATGTATGTTATTCATGTTGTTTGAAATACTTATTTGCGTCCTGCCTTTTTCCTGTCCCTACCGCTGTGGATAAATAAACCTCTTCTTTTCCACCAGACTCTGATTTTATGTTATTTAAACTGTTCCTGGCTCCTCCTCCTCCTCCTCCTGGTCTCTGTGATCTGGTCTCTGTAGGACGCCTACCCTCTCCAGGTCCTGACGCAGGTGCGTGAAGAGCTGCAGGCGTCGCAGCAGCACCTCGTGCTCGTGGCGTGCCAGGCTCTCCTCCTCGTCCTTCTTGGGCGTGAGCAGCGGCTGGTTGAAGTTGGCTTTGCGCTTCAGCTTCCAGTACTGGAACAGGAAGTCCACCACCTCCGGCAGCAGCTTCAGGTGAGCGGCCACCTCCTCCACCTCCACGAACTGGTAGAACTCCTCCTCCATCTCCTGCAGCTTCAGCTTGCGGAGGCTGACCCTCTTCTCCTGCTGGCGGCTGGTGAGCACCTCCAGGCCGCCGCCGCCGCCGGGCATCCTGTCCATGAGACGAGGCGGGGCATAGGACGAGGAGGAGGAGGGCGAGGCGGCGTCCTCCTCCACTCTCACCCTGCCTCTCCTCCTGCCCTTCTTGTCTCTGACGCTCTCCTTCTCCTCCTCGTCCCCGGAGTCTCGGTCCCTGGACTCGGCGCCCTCGAGGCCCGAGTGTTTGGGGCAGTAGGACTTGAACTTGACCTCGTCGTCCTCCGTGAGGATGGTGTTCATCTCCAGGCCGGCGTGGAGGCCGCACGTCACGTGGAAGGCCGTCCGGCAGTTCTTCGCTGAACACTGCGGCGGCAAAAATTAACATTTAACGTTCGACAACAGGATTAAGAACATTTAAGGTGCGTCCAAGTTCATAGATATCTCAGGATGTTTTTCACACAGCAGGTCGAGAACAATTATTATCATTATATTTATTAATATTATACACTGGTGCTAAAAGCTTGGTCAGAGTCTTATTAGTCTTTCATTGGTTATCATTGAACACAATGTCGACATATTTTTATTAAAGTAAAGTAACTGCATATTTTTGCTGACATTGGGCGAATTAAATGAAAAGATTTGAACAAAAACGTGTTAATACTCGAGAATGATTTTGGTATCTGTAATAAAAGGTATCAAACTACAGGTCATTATTATAACACATATCCACAACTGGTTTATAAATTCACTCAATATTCACTTAATGACTTAAAAACGATCTCCAGATGGTAAATAAGGAGTCTTGTTATACAACTACAACATTATTCGGATTACTGGTAGCAAAAATATTTCATCCTCATTTCATATTTTTGATTTAACTGATAATATTAATAAATAACATAAATATTAAAGCGACAGAATTATTTAATCATCGTGTTCAATGCAAAAATATGACTTATTTCAAACACTGATCAGCTGCCTCCTCACGCTCTCAGCTGCCGAGTCGGACTCGTTGGAACACGCCGGGTCACGCCGTGCTTTTCGCGTCTCATTAGACGTATTTGCGTTTTCTGCGCCGCAGAGCGTGAAACACGAGCGCCGCCTCTACCTGTATGCACGCTCCGGCCTTCTCTTTGCACAGGCAGCAGATCAGAGCCCATCTGTTGCTGGGAATGTGGGACACGTTGGTGATGGGCTCCATCTTCTCTGGATTCCCGATGCTCACCTGCAATCGTGTCACAAAGTCTTAGCCGCACTAAATACTGGAGAACACACACAAAGACTGCAGACTGGTCACTTTTAATTCACCTCTGGGATCCACAAGGCGCAGCTGACGTGGACCCACTTGGTCCCGCTCCGGGTCGGCTTCATGGCCCCGCCCTTCTTAGGACACAACTGGCACTTTGGCAGGATGCCGAGGGCGCAGATCCGGCACAGCCAGCTGCCCTTCGGAACCTTCTGGATGCCGTAACACGCCTGGTGGGAAACGAGAGGCGGCTCAGCTTACAGCACGGCAAGATCAGCAACCGCTGAGCCGACACATCAGACGAGTCGCTCTCATTTTGCTTCTTAAACCACAGCAAAGAAATATTAATCAGACGGTCGAAAAGTGGAAGTGCTAAAAAGCAGCTGAATGTCGAGTTCAAGCTCTAAATTCAGGTGAAGAAGATGAAGATTTGTTTATTAGCTGAAATGTAGTGCAACGTCAAAGTGGAAGCAGTGCTCTGTTGATTTAATTTGGGCTAATTTTTTTTTATTTCAACACTTGTACAATTTTTTTAGAGACTTATGAAGTTAATTTAAGTCAACAGATCAGAGTTTCTCCACCAAGAATCACACGGAAGCACCAGTTCAAATGTAAATCGGAGATATGCTAAAATAATTCTTCAAAAGAAATCATTCAGCATAGAAAATAACACATAAACTAAAGACATCTTAGTCGATTGTGACCAGAATGAGCAGTGATCGTCGTATTTTGATGCAAAGATACTTTAGTAATAAAAGCGTAATACACATATTTTGACCCTAAAATAAGTTATTAATGTATTTAGTCTGTGTATTCAGAGATTGGTTTTTCTGTTCATATTAAAATGAGCCTGTGTGTTGACCTCTGACCTGGTGCACGCAGATGTTGCACTTGTCGCAGAACACCATCTCGTTGTTGTCCTCGCCGTCGGGCGACTGGCAGACGTCACACACCACGTCCTCGTCGTACTCGATGCCCAGCCCCTCCTCCGTCTCCATGGCGTGCGTCATGTTTTCGTGGCAGCAGTGCTCGAACTCCTCCATCGCCCGCTCCATGGTGATCTCGTCCAGCGGCGGCATCGCTGGAAAAGTCGTGAACAAAAAAAAAAAAAAAAAACTTTTCAGACGTTGTCATGACAACACCCAACTCCTCCATGAAAGTCCGATTTCAGGACTTCCACAATTCAGTCTCAAAAGTTTCAAAGCAGCGCCAATAATGTGCTGAATTACAGGTTGGACTCTGTGAGTCATCCAAACCGCAGAATGAAACAAAACGTGGTCAAAGCAGCCAAAAACAAAACAGGAGAAATACTTTCCTGCGAACCCAAAACCTGAAACAAACGAGAGTCTCCAGGAGAAGACGGCGTGAACATAAACGCCATGAGACACAAGAATCACAAGTGATTGATTTCTGCAAAGATTTCCGATGCTTTAGCCTCAAATTTCATTCTTTGCTAAATTCCCTGATTTCTTGCCAGGAGTTTCTTCAAGCTATAACGTTCATGTGGAAAAAAATCAATGAATTCGCCTCAGATCCAGTAAAAGAGTAAACTACACCACAGCGAAGAGCCACAGAGAGAAAAACACATCAGTTTGACTAAAACATTCAATCAAAGACACTAAAATTGCAGACTTGGTGATTTCAAACGAGGTCTTCAACCGACTGTAATTCATTTCATAGAAACGGCTGAAATGAGAACAAACCGGCTGACTTTGTGTAAAACAAGACTCGCTCTTCGTCGAGTCACCGCAAACATCCTGCATCCCTTCCATGTCTGCATGGTTACGTGGGGATGATTTAAAATTAATCATCAGATTAGAGAGAAAGCGTTTCGACGACGCAGATCTTTTTACTTGTATTTCCTTTAATTCCACGCCTCGTCTGCGGGACTCACCCATCTCTGCCAGCTCGTCGTTGGCGGCCTGCAGCCAGGCCACGTCCTCCTCGTTCAGGTCGTAGCGGCACATCCCCTCCGCCAGCGTCCGGATGTCCACGTAGCCCAGCGCTTCGGCGCCCGACGTCCGGATCAGCTTCTTCGGCCGGATGAACATCACCTCCTTCCCTTTCTCGGCCAACACCCTGCAACGGCAGTCGGGAGTTATTTACAGTGTTGTACCATCCATCCACCCTCTATACGCTCTTCAAAACAAGTTTGGGTGCTTTCATATATATATATATATATATATGTCCTACCGGGCGACAGGCTCCGGGATGGACTGGGGACTGACGGGGACCTGGACCCCTTTCTCCCAGTCCTGCCTCCACGGGTCAGCGAGGACGTAGTAGTCCTCGGGGTTCAGCTGGTACGAGTCGTGCACCTTCATGGCGGTGATCAGGTCCGTCCTGAAAACCTGCAGCGGTGCCATGAAAAACCACAGTCAGTACTACATCTCCTGTATAAGTATCCACGAGTAAAATATATATATATCACAACGAGAATAAAGATACGTTTTAGTAATCATAAAGCCATATTTTGCCTTCCAAAATACTGTGATATCAACGTTTATTATTTCACCTGAACCACCTCGGAGAGGAGAGCTCTGTAAAGTGAAGAATTACAGTGTATTTGTGTGTATTTTGTGTGTATTTGTGTATGTGTATTCTTCTGGCTCATCTGAAGTGGACCTGTGAACAGTACAATGTGTGCCAATAACCAAATATCATTATTTTTTTTCCAAAGAAGATAGCATCTATCAGTGTTTACACAGCTTCAGAACATGAACCGGAACCAGCCAATCAGGATCCTGCTTAGGCGTTGGTCATTGTTTTGTTTCAATTTGATTGGCTCTCGGTGAGGGGGCGTGTACACTGGCCTGCAGGGACCAAACCCACACAGTGCACAGCAGATAACAGCAGATGTGCTTCCATTCTAAGGACCCACAGGCTGGAAAGATTAATAAATGTGACAAATAAAGACTTGTTTTACAAATATTTTTGCAGGTGTTCGTTTACAGACCTCCATTTGTTGATTAAATATATATTAGTGATCATTTTCCAGTCATCATATTCTAACCATCCTTCCTGATGAAGGTGGACCGACGTACCTCGGAGGGTTTCTGGCCCGTCCCTCTCCTGGGCTGTGACGAGTGTTGCGACCAGCAGGTGGAATTACCTGGAGGGAGAAACACGACGAGTGTTAAACGTCTCACATCTGCCTTTTCTGTTTTCTGCTGCCTCACAACCTCGAAAAACGTTGGGGATTTCCAGCCCGACGGGGAAACTGTTGCTCATTTGGATAATCGAAGTGGTGCAACTGACATTTTCTGTTTTCATGTCATTTTGCATTTTTATAAAATCTCCTGCGTTACACCAAAGATTTAATTTCCATGACACAGGGAAACTCAAACTCCAGAAACATCCCTTTCATTCGTGCATTTAACCGTTCGTCTCACAAAAACCCTGAATCAGCAAGAGCTTTGAGTTTGTTCTTCTTATGCCAATTTAGTAATAAACCAAACAATCCCATGGAAGCGTCGTCTCTATTTATTTGGGTTTTCTCTTGCAATTAAGAACATTTAATACGGCGTGGTTAAGCCCCACCCAGCCCAGACTTGGTGAAGGAAAGTGTTTCTGAAATGTTTCACTTATGTCAGCTTTAAGCCGGTCCATCTGACCTGCCAGCATGTCTTTAAAAGGTCCTAGTGACCCTACTTTGTAGTTCTTCTTTTTCCTTTCCTTAATATTTATCAATCTGCCACACATCTGTCCTTTTCTCTCTCTCTCGGTTTCCTTCCTGAACATGAAGTACACATTTACGGACACCGACAGCGACCAGACGGGAGATAGAGTTTTAGGAAAGGATAACGTAACTCTGATAAAAGAATCTGTAAAAGCCAAAAATCGTAATGGCTACTTGAAGCTAGAAAATGCAAATGAAAAATAATGATCTCAATGTAATAATTTACTTTTAACCCCAAATTATATTTTGTTGTATTTATAGATTAAACATAAGGACTTTTCCTCTGCAGCTTTGCACTTTCACTTGTGTATTTGAGGATGACGCAGGGTTGTTTGACCCAATTTAGGTCTATATCTGGACTCGGTATGAATGAGTCAGCAGCGACAATATTTTTGCTTACTTCCATTGTCGGAGTCGTCGCTGGTGCTGGGGTGCCTGCTTCTCTTCATCGCTGTCCGTCTGAGGAGCTATGGTGTTGGGACACTTCACACATAAAAAAAAACACAGACAGGAGGTCAAGACAAGCCACAAGACGTGATCAAGTTTAATATTTGCGAATAAGCTTGAAAAAAAAGGAAGCATACTTGAAGAGCAAGTTAAATGAGCACCAACTTTAGAAGAAGTGGGGATTACGCACAATTACACATAAAAGTTCCCAACCATACATAAAAACATTCACATATAAGCACTGACGGCTGCTTACGGCTTAATTTCAAGCCAAACAATCAGGTTAGCATCCCGTTGCTGCTTCTTACAGATGGTTTTGAACGCAATCACCAAGTTGCCAATAAAGTGGGGTATCTATCTCAATGTTTACAATATCTCTGATCTCATTTTATATCAAATATTGAGCATAAACAGGCAGATATCAGAGCAAAAACAGCAGTTAAAAACTCGTTCCCGAGCTGATCTGACAGCACACCGACCCTGCAGCTAATGTTGATGTGTACATACATACCACAGTCACTATTCAGCGATCACAACAAGAGAAGTAACCACATGCAACACAAACGGGAAACAACTCGCTCCTGCGAGTTCAGCGGTGCAAATAAAAAAAAAATAAACACAGCAGGGACTGTTAACACTCCCGACAGGTGGACGTGTCTCAGGATCTGCTGCCAGCGTGCACAAGAGGGAGGGGGAGGCGGAAAGGTGTTTACACCGACTTAGCAGGCTAAGCTAACAGCGGGCTAGCCGCGGTTCGTGTGACGCCCCTTCTACCAGCAAACAGCCAACCGACCGTGTATGCTAACTAGCAGCTAACTTTAGCTAGCGGACCCCCAAAAAATCAGGCATTGCAACGCCGATAACGTTACACACACAGGGGAGGGGGTATGTTGTGTTTCTGCAACTAGCTTTAGAGCAAATAGCGTTACTTTATTTTTTAAATAAATAAAAAAAATACACCACAAATGCTAGCTGGCTAACGTTAGCCGGAGCTAACCTCCCACACCACACCGTTATGCAACATGCAGGCCCGCACCCACACCCGGCGCCCTAAATGCTGTTTCTACTAAGAGTATTCCGTTAAAATAATCCTTTACGTTTTTATTCGTATCAGGAGAGATTTACGCGTGTTTTGGTGGCGTTAGCTTGTTCAATGTAGCTGCTTAGCAACAACTCGTAGCTCCGTTAGCTTAGAGAGGCTACACGTATTTGCTGTTAAGTTGGCACCTAGCATTAGCCGACGATGCTAACGTAACGTTGGTCCTTGCGGTGCCCCCTTATTAACAGTCCCCGGCCGTTAGTTAGTTGTCAAACGGGGGAGGGGGGTTAAGGGTCATCGACTGATTCAAACAAACTACCCGTAATGTGAACACACTCGTGAAAGCTAAAATAAAAACTAATAAAATAAACACAACAATGTTGTTGTTGTTTTTTGCCGTGTTGCGTTGCTAGCACAGCGGGGGTACACACACACACACACACGCACACACACTCAAGATTGACAAGCAGAGATCCACTGGCTGAGGTTAATCTTTGGCGCCATTTTAAATGACGATGTCGCGTCTCCCCCCTCCTAGCGGACTGCTAGTTGCGACCATACTAGAAATGTTAAAACTCGAATCGACCGTTAAGAACACGAATATGCACGCGCATTTAACCCCCCACCCCCCGTGTCGAGCGGAAACAAACTGGACGGTACGTACATAGCACTTCGAGGCCGATGAGAGCCGGTGTTTTTGAGTTTGATGTGAAGGCGCAGTTTTTTGGCCGTGTGTTCCGCTTGACCCGCATTCCACATACACAAACACACACGGAGGGGAGCAGCGGCCGAGGGAGGAGGAGGAGGAGGAGGAGGAGGTTACCCGGACCGGACTGCAGCTACGCCTGTGCGCCGCTAGGGGGAGCCAGAGACCCCCTCCTTTAAAACCGACCCCAGGTGTCAAATACTCAAACAGCACTCCCACCTAACATATATAATAAAATGTTTCGTGTTTCCACCGTCACAACACACATCTGCGTTGCTCCCGGCTGACAGTTTTAAAGTGACAACAAGCAAAGTGTGAACGCGATTATTATAAGTGCGCGTGACGCAAGCTGTCCCGTTCACTCCCTTATATGGAAAGTGCACAGAGCGTCTATCTCTTAAAGAGACAGGACACAAAACAAAGTCTAAAAAAGACTGGATGAATTCAATTAGTTAGATACTTAGTTAGTTAGCTAGTGATTATGGAAGCCCATTTCCGCCACTGTCAGACAAAAAAGAGAACATTTGGCTTGGTATCTCAACATAATGAGAAACTTTCTCAAAAAAATGGCTGAGTATCTCAGAATTATGAGAAAATTCCTCAAAATAACGACTTAGTATCTCAAAATAATATGGTCTGGATCTATTCCAAGTGTTAATGTGCGGTTTATGAAGAATAATTATAATAAAAAGACAATAATAATTAAGTAAATGCACACAACTGATGTAAAGACATGAGTTTTCCAAAGAAAATGTCTATTATAGCGTGTTTGGTGTATGTTACACACAGGATCATTCGTTTATAGATCACTGTCAATGTCAAAGTTGTAAAAACAGACATAAAAAGATGGAATATGTTAAGTTATTCTCTGAAAACAAAAAACAAAACAAAACAAAAACAAAAAAACAGTTCAAATACATCCCCCGGGGTTGTTTACACAGACATGACTTTAAATTATTATTATTAGTTTAAAGTGAACTATTAAGAAAAGAACAAACAGGGATGTATGTCTTTGATTGAATTCCTTTAAAGGATAAATGCTGCCAACATGTGGAATGATCAGAAAACAAGCTGACAAAAGATTCAAAAAGGAAAGTCTTTAATTGTTTCTATCAAACATCTTGACATTTTTGCATTTGCACCTCATCTACGACATCACAAAAAGAAAACTGCTCCCCTAACAATAATATGTATTCCATATTCAATATGTGATGGGAATGCAACAAACAAAGAAACATCCATGAGAACAGTTGTTTTGTTATTTAAATGACAGTGATTCAGAGGAAAATGAGAACTTTCTAACTCCTGGAATGATGGAGGTCTGAGATCTACATGCAGTCTGAGAGGGAACCTGAACTCATCACAGTGAAACGGGGGAGACAGGAACACACAGTAACACAACACACACTGTATCTCCAGCTACATATCCTCCTGCAGCAGATACGTGAATTGTAATTTTAATAAAAAGGATCCTCTAATTCATTATTTTGAGAAACATACTCAAATTAATGACACAGTTTTGTAAAATAAGAGTTAGCATCTCAAAATAAAGGCAGAGTCTGAAAAACAGCAGCCTTAAATGTAACATGATGCTTTTAATAAACATTATTTGGCCTCGTTAGTTCAGTGATGCACCTGATTATATATCAGATTCTTTGGTTTTTACACTTCATTTTTGGTCATAAATCAAATAAATACAAAATGTTAATTAGGGGTCTTTATGTGCTGATTTTTACTCCCTACATTTTAAAACAAATATCTGTACTTTCTAACAGCATCGTTACTTTAGTTTCAATGCATTTGATGGGAATAATTAATGATTTCTTTCTTATTAATATCACGTGAGATTAGTCTTGCACTCTTACTAAAGTCAGTACGTCTACTTTCCTTTTTGAACACGTCGGTACTTTTGACTTTGGACGGATCCAGGCTAGCTGTTTCCACCCGTTTCCAGTCTTTATGCTAAGCTAAGCTAACGGACTGAAGCTTCATTTTCAGCGTCTAGACATAAGATCAGAACCAATCGTTACATCTGACTCTCAGGGAGAAACCCGATAAGAGTATTTACCAAAATGGCAAACCTTTCAAAGTGGAAATATTCTACAAAAAAAGGTGTGTATTGATTATTATTGTTATTATTATACAACAATTATGTCAATCCAGAGGACGTCTGGACACTTTTTAATGGAACCACAACACCTGTAAACATCACTGGGGTTGACCACAAGAAAAACGGGGATCCGTGTGAGCTTCCAGGATTTATTACAAACCTTTTCAAGGCCTTGAAAACCGTCTTTCCCCGGACTTTGAGGGACACCTCTCTCTCTCTCTCTCTCTCTCTCTCTCTCTCTCTCTCGACCGCCCCGAGCTCATCTGATGGCGAGGATGGCATCGTAGGACTTGCCGGTGCGGCACATCTGGACGTTCGTGAAGCCGGTCTGGTTGAGGAGGCGGGTGTAGCCGGACGGTGGCCGCTCCCGGCCCTCCATCTGCACCAGCATGTTGAGGGAGAAGATCTGAGCGGTGACGGGGCCCCGTCGGTTCTCCAGCAGCAGGGCCTCCACCAGCAGGACGCCGCCGCCTGGTGAGGACCATCAACACACATGGTGAGGACCATCAACACACACACACACACGGTGAGGACCATCAACACACATACACACACACACAGTGAGGACCATCAACACACACACACACACACGGTGAGGACCATCAACACACACACACACACACAGTGAGGACCATCACACACACACACGGTGAGGACCATCAACACACACATACACACACACACACACACACACACACACACACAGTGAGGACCATCAACACACACACACACACACACACGGTGAGGACCATCAACACACACGGTGAGGACCATCCACACACAGTGAGGACCATCAACACACAGTGAGGACCATCAACACACACGGTGAGGACCATCCACACACAGTGAGGACCATCAACACACACGGTGAGGACCATCAACACACAGTGAGGACCATCAACACACACGGTGAGGACCATCCACACACAGTGAGGACCATCAACACACAGTGAGGACCATCAACACACACGGTGAGGAAACAGATTATTAATCTACTTTAATCCTACTTCCTGGGGAAAGGAAGATCTTCAAACATCTTCAAATAAAGTTTGTTTAACAACCTGCTGTGTTTCTCTGAGAATGTGTGGATGAAGATTATATCAGTGTAGTATTGTGTGTGTGTGTGTGTGTGTGTGTGTGTGTGTGTACAGGTCCACAGACCTCGGCTGGACTCACCTGGTCTGCAGGCGTCGTAGATCTTCTTCAGCAGCGTGAGACCTTTCTCTTCAGGCCAGTCATGAACGATTCTGGCCAGAATGTAGAGATCAGCAGGAGGGATCTCACCGCTGAAGAAGTCTCCTGCAGGAACACACAAAGGAGGTGAGCACTACTTATATATATATATATATATATATATATATATATATATATATATATATATAGATAGATAGAGGCTGAAGTTTGTGCTACTGGTTAACTGTATTGTCTTATATACATAGAGAATATTCTAATATCTGGTCCTCCCTCATTGATATTACAAACACTATCACTCTTGATGTGTTGAATGAAGCTGAATAAAACTAGATGAGTTTGAACGTCTCACCACTTTGAAATACAACGGCGTCGTCCTCCTGAGAGAAATGTTTCTGAGCCATTTCTACGACCTGCGGCAGGTCGAACACCGTGACGGAGGAGGACGGGTACTCCTTGGCCATCTCGCGGGCCAGAGCCCCGGTGCATCCTGGGAAATATTCAGACATAGAGTATTTAATTTTGGACAAAAAACATGATTTGTTTCACACAAACAAATAAATATTCTACAGTCTGCCTTCTTACCTCCCAGATCTACGATCTTCTGAAAGCCGGACAGGTTGAACGCCGTCACGATGTCGTGTCCGTCGAGAACCCACGAGGAGTTCATCAGCCCCATGAACTTCAGCATCTCCTCCTCCGATCTGCATGGAGAAGTTTACAGGATCAGAAAAAAAAAGGAGTCGCAGATTCACGAAGTTACCGATGAAGCAACAAGCCGACCTGTAAACGGCCTGGAAGATGTCCTCCCGAGAAAGGCCGAAGGTCCTCTCGTTCTGGTTCTTCCCCTCCCTGCGTGGCGGGGACATAAAAACCCATGGAAATTATGACAGTTTAAAGTTTTTCTTCTGCAGCTCCATGATGACCCTTGACCCCTATGAAGTCAGGAAGTTTCATGAAACGGCTTGATTTGATGAGAAAACTTCAAAGTAAAGTTTACTTCTGACTTTTTTATTAAAACTACGTCGAGCCGCTGACCTGACGGCGTCGGCCATGTGGTTCCACAGCGGGTAGATGGTCTGTGATTGGTAGATGATCATGTCGTGGAGGGACTTGCAGCTGCCTTTGGCCAGGTAGAGGTTGGCCACGTCCGTGCTGCTGTACACAGCTGTTTTTAATGGAAACACATTCACAGTTTCTGAACCTTCTGGATCCGGAGCTGCAGACCTGACTGGAGAGATCCACCTGGACCCCGTTAACATACACCTGAGCAGCAGAAGTCAATGTCGGCTGATCATAAATCACTTTTATGTGTTGAATAGCATAAAAGACTAGCTAGTCCACCATTTCTGTAGTTTTTAAAGCTAAATTTCCAGTTCCAGCATCTCAAATGTGCTGAATTATTCTCAATCACATATCATAAAAGTAAATATCTATGATGTTGGACTTAACATAGTCTATTTTCACGATTTCCTCATGATTTTTTAGGGAAAAATTACAAAATTTCAAATAAATGATAAAACAGTTTTTTGTTATAATACATGATAGTGTTTTCATGGTTTTGGTCTTTTCTTGGGATTATTGCCAATCAGAAGAACACAGAATATCACCAGGTTTATCCTTTAAAAGCCTTTGCTGGTGTGTTCAAGGAAGCTCCGACATCCGGCTTTCCCCCCCCCAGACGACCACAGAGAGGCATCTCATCCACAATATTCAGGCATCCTCATACTTTTCTTTCTAGTGTGTATGGATGACACTGACAGAGAGTTAATGTAGTCCATCATCACCTCCTCCTCCTCCTCCTCCTCCTCACCTGTGCCGTCGGTGGTCTCCACCTCCAGGATCTCGATGCCGACCAGCGCGTCCAGCAGCCGCTCCGTCCCGTCCACGCTGGCGTTCAGCTCCTGGGCCACATGCCGGGCGCTGAGGGGCTCCTGTGACCTCAGCAGGAGGTCAAACACGCCCAGCTCACAGGCCGAGAAAATCACCTGGACGAAGAAAGGACACTTCAACAAATGTTCATGCTCCCCAGAGGATGAATCCTGCTGGTTTTGTTGATCCTCTGACTTTCGGGTCTTTTTTTGTGTGAAATTTCTCAAAACTATTCGCTGTGCTGCTTTGAAATTTAAATTAGGCATTGAGGTTCGTCTCGGGATGAACCATAATAACTTTGGTGGTCCTCTGACTGTACCACCTAGCGCCACCGTCAGGTCAAAAGATGAATTTGTCCAATAGTTTGAATTATGATCAAAGCGACTAATTCAAGCGTCATTAATGTGGATGACATCACATCCACTAATCATTAGCATATTAGCATTGCCATCGTGAGCGTGTTAGCATGCTGCTGCTGTAGCGGAGCTCGTGGATGGATCGGATTCTGAACCTCAACTTTAAAGTCAATATAGACTATATTATTATTATTATTATTATTATTATTATTATTAATAAAGAAAAATAAAATAAGGACAGACCTGCTGATGAAGATCATGACGGGTCAAAGCAGAAGAACAGCCAGTAAATGGAGGTTTTTATGATTTTATTCGTAGCTTTCAGTTTGTTTTCTCTCATTACAGACAAACAAAACAAAATTGTGAAAATTGAATGGATATTTTTGAAATATTTCACGTCACATTTGGAAGATTAGAGCTGAAACAAACCAAAATCTATCAAAATGATTTTTCATAGTTTATTTTTTTCTGCAAAAAAAAAAAAACCCAAAACGAAACAATGACTGATTCCAACTTGTCAAATGTGATTTTATTTTTGGGCTAGATTTGATGATAGGCTATTAGATTAAATATATTTATTATCTTTGTGTCAACTGGGAACATTTTACAGACCAGATTGATTAATAGTAAGCGTAGATACATTACTGCAAACCAACGCTCAAGTTTATTTATAGAGAATTATTCAATGTGCTTCAACATTTAAAAGAAATTAGGTAAAATATAAAATAACAATTAAAACCGAACCCTTAACTCATCAGAAAATTAATTTGCAACATTTCTGCTGTTTATTCTTGTAGGTATTGAAACAAAAACAGTTCCAGCTTGTTGAATGCAAACATTTTTTTTAATGATAGGAGCCAAAAATAACTTGAGGGTTTTAGGACCCCCCTACCCTGAATACTGTCTCCTTATGTTGATTAAATGTTACCTTCGAGACCCTGAAACCGTTGAAATACTCCAGAAGTTTGAAAGGGTAGTCCAGCTCACTCTGAGACAAATGCTCCGCCATCGTCCTGCAAATACAACAACAACTAGAATAAGAATAAAAAAGCCGGTAGAAGATGCAGGAATTCAAGAAACGACGACTTCTCACCGATGATGTCGCCTTGGAAGCGGATAAGATGGTCCGATCCAGAGGGGGGTGGTGATGGATGCTCTCTTCTTTTAGGTGAGGTGGAGGAGGTTGGAGGAGGTTTGTTTGTTGGTTTTTAGCCCCAAAAGAAGAAGAAAAAAAAAAACAGCCAAGATGTCGGTGGTGCGTTCAGGAACTCCTGGAATGGTGGACGGGCGACCATCAGAGGTGGAGACGCATCCCTGTCGGCGACCCTCCTCTTCGGCTCCTCGCTGCTGCTGACGGACGACAAGAAAGCCCTCGCGACGAGTTTCACTTCAACACGCGCGCGCGCACATATAGAAATGAGTGAGTGCTGGTGGTGATGCAGTTCCGGGATCATCCGGAGCACACGTGGGGGGCGCTGTTGAGCCGCGTGGGTGATTTTAAATCTAGTCCCTGTGATGTCTGACCCCCCCAAAAAAGAATAAAACAGCATAACACGATGATACGAACTGGCAGGAAGCATGGTCGAGTCCCTTCCGATTCTGTACCGAGGAAGAGCAGAGAAGTTCACTTTTAAAGTCTTGCATAACGTTCGTGCCCCGACTTGGCACGATCATTTCCAAACGTGTTGCCATAGATGCCCCCTTTGTGCACTGATGCAATTGTTTTTCCGATTACACCTAAAGGCATTACCACGATATTTAATTATTTATTTACAAACCAGAACAAACCAGATCCAGGGCTTGCTGAATTTAAATTATAATATAATATAAAATATAAATAATTATATTATAAAATGATTTCCCAACTTGTTTTTTTCTGTATTTTCTTTTCATTTCTTTGGTAGTATATTTCTCCAAATGGGAAATATCACATTAAATTATCCCTGTATTTACACAAGACACTGCATAATAATGTCTGTTATGACTTTTACTATTAATTCATTTATTTATTAATTTTTATTTAATTTATTGAATTACAAATTATTTTATTTATAATTAATTTTAATTCTTTTTTATATTAATTTGGTGCCTCCCAACATATTTAATTTTTGCCTATATTTAATTTGCCTATTTGTCTTTACCATAGCTTTTACTTTGTTGTCACTACATGTTCAAACATACTCTCATAATTTTGTTTTTTTAATTTATGTCCAATAAATAATTTTTTTACTATACACAACAGTTTTTGCCAGTTATTTTAGCCCATTAATCTTTATATCTTACTTTCTGATGTAGTGGAGAAAACAACATTTACAGTAAACTCAACAAGCAGTTTGTTTTCTTTTCTTCCCCTCTTTAACTTCCTTCTCAACATCTGGTGTTAATCATCTTTCACTGGACATTTTGTTCCTGATTTTCTCCACAAGTTCACAGCCCTCCATCTCAACATACTAAAGACAACCAGAACTTTTCTGCATGAGAGCGAAACGCATCAAGATCCGCCACAAACGACCGTCAAAATGTCATTTTTTAAAATCAAACGCACAGAGAAGCGCTGCATCTTAGAGGAAACAAATCGATGAGTTTCCTGCATCTCCGTCTCTTCGGAGAGATTCAAGCGTTTTAATGAAGCCATCGAAACGATTTCCCGATCACGCCGCCTTTCAAGCAAATGAATTCCAGACATCTTCAATTATTAACCAAATCAATTTATTATGCATGAACAAAATCCCTTCCTGCCTCTGTCACGCAGACACGCACACGCACACACACCCAACATTTAAATACATGACGTGGTGGGAATTCGGCATAGCTCACTGTTGTTGCACATGCTTTAATAAAATGATAGATATATATTTACAGGATAAGCAACGTCTCCCAAAAACATTTGCAAGAACAGCTCCCGGTCCCGCCATTGCAGCACTTTTGAAAATGCTCCTTTATTCTTTTTTTTCTCCTTCTTTTTTTCTTTTCCACAGGGGGATTTCACCCAAGTTTAAAGACAAAAAAGAAGAACCAAAAGAGAGAGAGAGAGAGGGAGAGAAACAAAACAAAACAAAACAAACAAAAAAAAAACGTGGGTTTTTTTGGCCAATACGACATAGCATTATACATATGTGGAGTTCATCGACTACATAAATATGGCAGTAACACTGAGTAATTCATACGGACTATTTACAAAGTTTGTGACGTGGGGGGAATATACGACAGTCTGTGTGTGGACGACTGACAGAACGTTTGCCTTTCTTTTGAAAAAGTCTGGGAAAAAAGCCGACACCTCCGTCCCTCCGCTCGCCCTCCTCTGTTCGAACGGTCAGGACTGACAACGACAAACAAAATAAGGCACAATTAATACTTGGACCATTTTTCAGGGGGAATCTACAGACTTGCAGCTGGCTTGTGAGGCATGTAAACACTTGAGTCGATTGGTTAGGACCGCCTTGTCACCTTTCCCTTTGTATTCCCGATCAGTGATTCAGTCCATCTGATGTGGTTTCATATGGCAATGACCTTTAACCCCCCCTCCCCCCCCAGCCCCATCGAAAAACAAACAAAAACAATTTCCCTCCCTCCCTCCGCGCTACTCAACAAATACAATCACATGGTGACAAACAAAGAAAACTAGTAGTGCATACACTACAAACACAACAGGAAAAATGCGACGCAATCGCCAATTTCCACAGCACTGGTTCTTGGGCTGCAGCACTCAACAAGAGGGGAAATCATCCAAAGAAAGAAGAAAACAAACTGACTGATTGATTGATTGATAAGCTGTCCGAAGCTGAAGCAGTTTCAGGTGCGATGTGACTAAACAAAGATAAAAAAAAAGAAGAAGAAATAAATCCGTTTCCCCGTCCTGATCCACTGATCGTCTTCGACCAGTGTGTTTCTTTAACAAACCTCCACACAGCGCTCAGCGGCGACCGCCATCACCACGCATCCCCATCACCTCCCCCCTCCCCCTCCCCCTGGGAGGTACGACTAAAATATTTTTGTTTGGTTTCAAATACATCTAAATGGCACGACCCCTCCCCACACATGTTTTCTGACTTTTAAAGCCCTGATTGAAGGTTTTCTATCGCTCTCTGTTGGTGGTCTTCTCCGCGGGGTGAAGAGGGAGGGAGGTCTGGGCGTCCCGCCCTTCCACAACAGCAACGGCGCCGGACCGGTTGAGTAGGTGACAGTTTTGGAGAGGGGGGGGGGGGGAGGAGAGGGGAGGGAGGGAGGAGGGGCGGTCCGTCGCAGCTGTTTGGGGGCTCCTGGCTTCGGTCGGCGTGATGAGACCTCAGTCGTGCTTCAGGTGGTCCTTGATGTCCTCCTCGTCCGTGTACTCCGACGGCTCGTCTCCGGGCTTCAGCAACCGCCCCACGTAATCGTATTTTTCTGGAAGACATCGGATGAAACCATCGCGTTACCACGGCGACGAAAGCAAAGCGTCGCTTCAGTAGGAGCAGCGTCCTTCAGACGCTCGGCTCGAGGATATTTTTTACAAGTAGACACATTTAAACAGCCCCAAAGAAGACATATTTAAATTTACTATCATGGAAAAAAAGAAAAGCATCTAATTTTTTATTATTTATTTTTTTACATAAAAATAATTCTCCCAAAATTTTCTGTCAATCAATCGGTTGATTTATTATCGTATGATAATAAAGTGAATATTCTGGGTTTTGAACTACGAGTCGGACAAAATTGGTTTGGTTCTGGGAAACGTTGATTGATGGATCAATTAATTTATAGTGAAAATAACGATATTTATATACATTTTGGAAAACAGTTTGTGTTGTTTTACTAATGATTTTACTTTGTGACAGAAAATACAAATAGTGATCATTGTTTAAGTACATTTCCAAGAAATGTGCAGCCTTTCAAATGCTTTTCCTGCTCTTACATTATTATTATTATTTATTATTTTAATGTTTAAAGGTTTTGGACTCGAGATAATAATATACGTTTGTTAAGTCTGCCATAAAGTGACACATTCAGTGTTTTTACCCCAAAGATATTTAGCTTCCTGTGAAATAAAGAAAATCTTCTTAAATTTGCCTGAACTTTTGTCCTGAACATAAGGTCGAACATGTGTGTTGAATAACATGCTGAGTGATTTACTGACATCTTCTTAGATTGATTTAATCTTTAAGCTGCTTTAAATGTCCCGTCTTCACTTTCACGGCCTCGTGATGCCAGAAAGCAAAGGCTCGACGCGTTTCGGTCAAAAATTAGACGCCTAGGATTAAAAAAAGACGAAATACAAAAAGAGCTTTGTGGTGAAGTGGATCCAAAACTGACATTAACTCTTTAAGTTCAGATGAATGCATATCTGAGACGTTTCAGAAATAACCTTATTTATTATTCCTTACAGTATATATATATTGCTTATATTTCTTTTTACCTGAACGATCGACAGACGACCAAAACAATCAACTGATCATTTCAGCTTCTGCTTGCTTTTTCCAAAAACTCTGAATGTCTTCCAACATCTGGATCCAATCCTCAGAGAATTTATACCAAGTAAAGAAAAAATGCTTCTTTGCCAACAGTTGTTTTTATTTTGACTTTAAATCTGCATGTAAATCTGATTGTTGCCTGTATTTTGTTCCTGAAGTGTTTCCTTTTGTTTTAAACTGTTGGAATTTTACAACGTATATTTCTATTTTGTGCAAAAAGCAATCAGATAACAAACTTTTCCTGATTCTCCAACCTTCTCAATCTTTCTCCTCGACAAGCAAACAGTCTCATTACAAAGCTGTGCACTGTGTTCGACCAATCAACCAGCAAAAATATAATAAATACTTATGACAGCGGAGGCCAACAAGCACAGAAAAGCAGCTTGTGTTTTGAACCCTGTGGGAGGGTAAAAACACTGCGGACATGTCCGTGAAATGTGAGCCGAATCGATGTGTGCGGAGCGTTTTCTCTGGTGGGAGCGACTTACCCATGAACTGCATCTCCCACTCCCTCACGCTCTCCATCTGTACGGCGTTGAGGTCCGACAGGTCGTCGTACTCGTCCCGCAGGGCGTCTTTCTCCAGGCAGAAGGTGGCGAGGCCTCTCGAAGCATCCCGGCCCGCGAAAATGCCGTAAGGACCATCTGAGGAAGACGAGCGGACGAGTCAGGGTGAGGAAGAAACGACGGAGAACGTACTTTTAACAGTTTGTGTTAAACTGCAGCAAAGCGGTTCCAGTCCAGCAGATTGTTAAACATTGGCGATGAACTCAGACTCGCGTCATGTGACCGCTGCTTCACCTTAAAAGCCTCCCACGCTGCCGATAAGTAAACAGAAGGACCTTCGGACATGCTTTTCTATTTCCTGAAAACCTGAGGAGGGTGACGAAGCTTCTGGTTCCTGGTGCCGCCGTGCTGGAAGATTTGTTTCTTCACGGCGGTATCACATTGCTGTAGTATTAGTACTTCCCCCAGTAACACGTAGTGTCAGGGTTTACAATTTACAAAGCAGTAATATTACAGATACACACTAATCCAACCCCAGGATGGGACGATTTTTAACATCACAATAAAAAAACACAAAAAAGCTGTCTAGCTCACTATCATAGTAGAAAAATTAAACAAATAATATATTACTGTTACGTATTCCTCCTTTATTGATGCAGGGTGATGTTAAGATCTCATTTATTTGATTGATTCTTACTCTGGATGTTCTCTAAAACAGACGTCTTGTCTGTGACGCAATAAAATATGTTTTAATAAGTTTTAGTGCCATATTTTGATCATTATTCGTGATGTGAGACTTTCATAACAACGCCCTCAAGTTGAAATGTTAATCATAAATGCAAAACGTGAGGCGGTCTAGTTTGGTTCATGTATGTGTGGCGGCGTGGCGTGCAAACAGCTGGCTGACCACAGGTCAGCAGGTGAGGTGGTTATTAAAGACTCTCTGTCACAGCACCGGCCTCACGGTTTGGTTGCCTGGTAACCGGACGTCTCCCTCCGTTTAACGAGGTCGATTCTCCTGCAGCAGCCTGGTGTCGTTTTCAGGTGATTTATTAAAAGGAAGCGTAAACGGCCGCGCGTTAACGTCTCTACCAAACGTGTCCTGCTGCCGTTGGACGCTGCGGGGAATTCAGGAAGTGAAGCAGAAGCTTTTCATAGAGAATGACAGCAGCTGTGGACAGCAGATAGTGTCGGAACGCGTGACTTTCGCTTTTGCTTGGGGAGGGGTGTTGAGAAAGTAGTGTATACTTTTTAAGGATGGGACGATATAAGATTTGTTTATGGATCGTAATAAAACACTATAATAATATAATATCAGGATCGGCTGTCTCGGCATCAAGGTAGCGACGTACAAAATACAGCTGATTTTTAAAAGAAATAGGCGAAAACCGATTCCCTATGTTATTATTTTTATTATTTCATCTATACATGATTTGTTATTTGTCCTTAATGATCTTCACAGAGAAGAAGGTCATGGGATTTCAGTCATTTTTAGAGTTCGGGATAATATCGTGAATCGCAGTTATTTTGGCCCGTGATTATCGTGATATGAAACGTTCATATCGTCCCACGTTTGATAGCAATATAATAGGTGACGCAATTAATTACTCTTGATTATCAGTAATAACTAATATTACTTTTCCACTTCTTGACTAACTCGCCCAACAACATTTTTCACAGCGTTTAATCGTCGTAATCGGGAAGCAGAATTTAAAGTTTTGTGAAAAAGATCTCTAGGATGAGTCGTCCGCTGTTATCAGCAGATAGAGTTGACTCTATATGGTGGAACAGAAATCGTAATCAGTACATCCCCGATTATCAATGAGGCGTTCTTCTTGTGATACTCTTGTTGTTGTCCTTACTCCTCCTCCTCTAAATCTTTCATTAAACCAAGAAGAACATCATCTGACCAGCATGTGAAAACTCTGCAGGGCCTCAAGTGTTTTCTTTCTTTAAATTGTAAAAAAAAAAACACAACCCCTCTCCAGTCCAAACTATGAAGCCTTATCGCCTCTGAGATTAGATGTGCTCCTTACCTTGCATAACTCCATGAGCAAGTATTTGACAGATAAAAAGCGCCACATGTTGTTCTTTATTTATGTTTTCCTATAATTAGAATTTTAAATGACTCGTAACAAAAAAAAGGGACGAATTTCAGAGTCAGTGTGTCAGATGTAAAGTGAATAAAATAAATAAAATAATGAAACATTCCAGCTGTTTATGTTGCCTGAGCAACACAAGTATTCAGGTCACAACACAGGAAACAGATGCAAACTTTCCCCTTCTAGAAAATGGACCAATGGATCACTTTGAGGAGGCTGAAGCAGGAAAATGTTGTTTTTTACTTATCTATGTAATGAGAAGTGTTTTAATCTAGAGTAGCTGTAACACCCAGACTATTCATGACGTGGCCCAGTCAACTCCAGTGTGTCTCCACTGTAAATCTATATCTATATCTATATATATATAAACGAAACCTGCAGGTCATGATGCTGGACGGGTTCAGGCACTACTTGGCTGCTGCTGGTGTCGAATAACAAGAAGACACATGACACCTAAGGGAATGTTGTTTGAATAATTATAGTTTATAGCAGAGTTTGATGGGTGAGTCAGCCAGCTTGAGATCAAGAGAAATGTCGATTTGCTGGCTAGACTTGCTCTGCAGAAATAATAATGAAAATAAAAGCACCATCATGCTTTTTGCCTGAGCTACTTCACTTTGCAGGAACACTCAAAAACAAAACTGAAACACGTATTTTCTGCATGCAATTGGCCACGTAGCTTAAAAAATAAATAAAAATCAATGTTTATATACTTGAAGGTTTAAACGTTGGTGCAAAGTGGCCCGATACCCCCTTGCATGACGCCCCCCCCCCCAGTGTAAACAAGCAAAGGGCTCCAGACCCAGACACCCAGACGGTACGTCAACAAGCTAACACGCTAGCGTTAGCATGCTAGCGTGTTAAAAAAACACTCTTTACTCTTTGACTTTAACGTCAGTTTGACGTGTTTAACGTTCAGGAATATAATACGAAACAACCTCAGGTGTGTTCACGGACCACAGCGACCCTAAATATAGACGTTGCGGTTAGCTAACGGATAGCTTCTCCCATTCAATAACACAAGACAAAAGCACCCCCTAAAAAAAGCGCTAAGCTAGCTAACCATGACCGTTTGCGCCCAATTTTTTTGTCCGGGACAACTCACCACACGCGCGGGGAGGAGGAGGAGGAGGAGGCGGCGGACGTGTCAGCTAACTCAGCCCCGGCTGTCAGTTCGTGGTCTTACCCCCCCCCACACACCACCACCACCACCAACTGCCCCCCTTTGGCTCACCTTTCCCGTAAAACTTTTTGCCGCTGGTCACGTCGAAAACTTTCATGTTGACGGCCATGAGGATGCGGGGGTTCTGGAGTCCGTCGTACTCCGCCAACTGCTCCAGACTGAAGTCCCGTCTCCTCATCTTGGGAAGCGCCGAGGCCTCGTCGCCCTGGGCCGCGTCGGCGACGAGCCGCCTGCCCCACCGCCGGTACACCGCCAGACAGACCGCCGCCACCGCCACCAAAATGCTGATATTCAGCAACATCGCGCCGAGGCCGAGCCCGTCCGACTCGTCCGCTGCCCCCTGCCCGCCGCTTGTATCAACTGGTCCGCTCGAACTGTCTCCATCGTCCGCCATACTGCACGGTTAGCGCCTTACCCGCCCCTGGCCAGATGCTGCGTTCACTGTCCTGTCGGGAATAGCGGAACCACTAGTTGAGCGAGAAGCGGCCCGACGTTGTTGTTGCATCGTGTTCCCGAAGGTGCGACGTGAAGCCGCCCATCTTATAGGCATGCTCTCACTATAGCGATTGATTCTGTTTTTTTTTCCCCCATTAATCAATATAATAATGTTGCACAGAATGTGAGCAAAAAAGGGAAAATGCTAGTGAATGTGTCACCAAGAGTCCAAAATCCAAAGATATTCGCTCACCATCGAGCCAATCTTCTTATTAAAACAAATTAATATTGATTTAGATTTTAATTTTAGATAGCTGCTGTCAGGAAATAATTATAATAAATATATAATATACGACATATACATCAGAAAGTCCAAAACGAATTATATTTATGATACATTTATATAAAGTGAATATTTTATCTGATTCAGGTGCATTTTGAGACCCGTTTTTAAAATCTCACACTCGTTCGGCGGCAGTTTCACTGATCAAAATATCCAACAGGTTAAACTAAGTAAATATTTAAACGACTTTTTACACAGAAGCATTTGAAAGTCCCATTCGGATCCACTTCTCATTCAACAGTTGAGATTTACGAGGCTCACCTGAAGGCATCGAAACACACGCCTACCGTCTTCATTTGCATCCTAGACTACTGATGATTTTTGTCCCTGTCGGGACCCGTAGTGTCACAAATAGCCACTTAGTTGTTATAAAATTAAAATAACCCAGTGATACGAGTATTTAATTTGTCTTAAACTTCTTTAAATATCAACATTAGGGTAATATCTGTTATTAATGTGAGAAATGATGATCATGTGGAAAAGATGAGGCATGTTAAGGTCAAAATATTTACTGCAAATATATTAAAATGCCATTTTCATCATTTAATTTAGCTCAACCCTTTTCCCCAGTGTTGCACTTATGTTATCCAACTGCTATCTGCACACTTTGTGTAAACAGCATTTTCCTCCAAGCAGCTTGATTACTCTACTGGAAGGGATATCACCTGAAATGCACCTGGTGGAAACAGATCCTACTTTTAATAATGCCGGTGAGATCAGACAGTTTTGCTCTTCAAATCTGATGGATTTCACCGCGAGGTGTGAACAAAAAAACCTGCTCTTCGGGCTCGATGACTCGCCCTCGGCAGGAAAGGTAGGAGGGAAATGTGCCGAGCATGCCGAGACAAAGTGGGACAGAACACACAAACGTTTGTACAATCAACTGTTATTTTATATTTTTTTGCATTTTACAATTCAAGACCGTGACATCGACATGCATCACTTTTATCCTAAAACAGGCTCAAAACCACGCTACCGATAAAACAAATCAATTCTTAAAATCAAAAAAAGAATAATTGAATAGCAAATTATTTTTTATAGTATTTACATATTTTTTTTTCTCTTTAAATTCAACTCTAAAAACCTCTTTTAAGTCCATCGACGAAATTAAGGGAAAGTTAATGATTTAAGTGCTCTAGAGCACAAAGCCTCAAACATTTTATGAAATAAGCTAAAACAATATAATGTAGTTTTATGACACTAGCTTCACACCCATAATTCCAGCAGAAAAGAAATCCTTTTTAATATATATATATGTATATATTCATATATATATTCAATAGCAAAAGCCATTAAAAACGGCAATGATTACCTAAGACTATTCCATCAAATCAAGTAAAAATAAAAACAAGAATAAAACAATAAATTATACTACCTCTGGGTGTAAAACGGGACTTGAAGTAAATCTTCCCGCATTAAATTTGTCATCATTCCTGCAGGTTTTAATTTAAAACCCAAAACGTGATACGTTTAGCTGCGACGTTAGTGAGCGGCAGCCTTCGGGGGGTCAGGTCCTTCACGAATTTGTGACCGCGGCCGTCAACTTGATTGTCACGGTGAAAAAAAAAAAAAAAAAAAAAAAAAAGGAAGAAGAACAAAAAAGACATTTTCCGTCTCAAGAACCTGCAAAGTGGTGTCGGGTTTTAAAACACATTCAAACCCCAAATAATCGATTGGGGAAGCTTTAAAAAGTGAAATTTGGATTATTTTTTGAGTCTGCGATCGTCTTCCCGGTGAGTCAGATTAAGGCACACAAGGCGATCTGGTTTCTCTCATCTTGGCAAACTAGAATCACAGTTCGACGGGCCGAGCGCGCTCACACACACACACACACACACACACACACACACACACACACACACACACACACACACACACACACACACACACACACACACACACACACACACACACACACACACACACACACAGACTCATGCACTCACGCACGCACACATGCACACACCAGAGCTCTTTTACAGATTGTGGTCAACAAAAAAAAAGTGTTGCAAGAATTTTGGCATCAAGAGAATAAAAAGGCAAAATGCAGGGAATGCATTTTTTTTGTAGTTTTTTTTGTAGTTTTGTTTGTGTAAACGTTACGAGTTGTCAGGCTCACAGCGTAAGCTTGCTTGCATCAAAATGAAATGCACAGATAGAAAAAAAAACAAACAATCAAATTACATCAACCACGCTCGGTCTCTCTTCATTCCCACGCGGTTTCCACCGCCGCGCTGAAAAGAACCCTCTCAGCTGATCTCAGAGCTGCTGCAGCCGCCGCCCTCCGCTCTGCATCTCTTCCATCCGAACCCCGCCGCCTGCAGGCAGGGAGCTTCACTTATTTGGTGCGACGCTTTCCTTCTTTACGGCTCCGGGCTCCGCCTTCTTCCCCTGGGCCGTGGCGGGTGTTTTCTGGGCGTTGTCTTTGGGTGCGTTCAGTGCCGCGGCGGCGGCGGCGGTGGATTTGGACGCCTGCGTGGGCTTTGAGGTAGTGTTGGAAGGATGTCGCCGACGCCTCCCTTCATCCCCGGCCGAGGATGAGTGACGTCTCCTCCTGCCTCCCTCCTCTCCCATTGGGGGCTGCAGAACACAAGGTCAGAGGTCACGATGTGAAGACGGGCCAATATGAACATAAACAGGCAGCCAATCAGAGCTCAGCGGGCCGGTTTCACGCTTCATCCATGAAAACTAACATGAAATTGATTGTCCAAGTCAACAAAATCAGCTTCTGTGAGCTACTCTGATAGATTACAGACTTCCTGAAGCCGTATATCAGCGTTTGTTTAGTTAATAATCATTTAATTATGTCACGATTACGATTTATGGCAACAATAATAAAGTCAGTAGATCAATCCTGTGTGTATGAATGATGCAGCTGCTCCTGATAATAATAACTGCATAATAAATAATGTTAAATACGTAACAGTGCAAGGATTAAATGTCTAAAAGTAGACGTGGAGCAGGAAAATGTGTTAAATTGTAGTTCAAGCACCATGTTTACTTAACGTGCCTGGAATATCCTGGACTTTATGAATAAAAAACCTGCCCAGTTATCAGTTGAAGTGAATTAAATGTGTGATATTTGACCATACTCATGTTTCTGTGTAGACCTGATCCATGTGGACTCACCACCACCCTGAAGTCCTCCAGGTTCTTGAACTGGGAGAGGTGTTTCTGCAGCTTGGGGTCGATGGGCTGGTTCTTCATCTTGGAGTATTTCAAGAAGGCCCAGAACTTCTCCAGTCCGTACAGCTGACCTGCAGCAGGAAATACCACCCCTGTCAGCAAATACAGCTTCTTTTTTCATAAGATCACAACTGGATCTTTGCTGTGTGACTTTTATTTGGATATGTGCAAAAAAAAGACCAAATTTAAGAGATAGGCAGACATTAAAGGAGTTACAGCAGCAGAAGAAAGAGCAAAAACAAGAAACAGAAGAAACTACAGCAAAGATATTATAGTAATAAAGTAAGAACATATACTTTTATATCTATCTATCTATATATATATAAAATCAGAGGAAAACAGGGGAAAAACTGCATGTATTTAATGTAGAACAAATATAAGCTTATATTATAATATAAGCTACGCAGTGCATTGTGGGGTTGTTAGCCAGATTTGAGTGATTAAAATACTCAATCTCACGGTTGGAATGTAAATACGGTTCTCTATGTGGAAACGGTCTAAAAGCCACATCACTTCATCTTCTCATTTATCAGATAAAACCTCGACACTGAAATAACCGAAGATAAGGAAACGAGTCGTGTGAGGTCCGTCTTAACGAGGGCTTCGATTATGAGAGCCGGCCGTGACTCAGTAGAACAGAATCCGGGCCGCGGTCACGGGCCGGACGCTCGCCGGTCGACTTTCACAGCGCTGGGTCGGGTTTGAACACAGAAATAACTCGGCTGGAAATAAGTGGCTGCTGAAGTTGTTGCTCCATTCTGCTTCAGCGAGTCCGTCAGCGCTCAAACGGTCGGAGAAATCCACTTCAAGCCCTTTTTCTTTTTTCTTATTTCACACATTCAGCTCAGAGGGTCAAATCTGCAGAGTGAACTTTTAAGTCGGGTCAAGCTGGTTTACGGGACAAATGTCAGTATTATTTTATGTTTAAGCTGCTTCTGAACCATTAATGAAAGGTTTGAGAAGCACTAAAGACATAATAGAAATCTATCCTGTTACCTTTAATTTCACTCGACGTTTCAAGGTAATTAAATACATACATATTTGTGTGTCATTAAGCATTTATTAAAACTGTACGGCTCAGATACAGTTATGTTCTACACGTTTGCTATAATTTATTCTACATTCCATGTTCTTGACTCTTGTAATCGTACATCATCATTATTATTGCTTTATTTAACTAAATCTCTCGCCTCCTGCTCCACGACTCGTAGAAGCATCTTCACGTTTTCACTAAATTCACATTTTTATTGTAAAAAAAATTGCCAAAAAAGGAGTTTTGTGTTTACATGCTGTAACAGTGACCGGTTACTTTTTAAACTGGTAATCTGGGACCTTTGTGGTTTGATTAATTACCTCTCTCAAAGTCCTTGAGGGTCTCCTCCTGGAAGTCCTTGAACAGATCCACCCTGAACCTCTTCTCCAAACCGTAACTGTAGTATCTGAAGAGACACTCCAGCCCGTACCTGCAGGGAGGGGGGACAAAAAGACAGTGTATTGGCATGGACGGGATGTTATAGTTTAACGGAGTTTCCCCGCCACAATAAAAGCCCTGAGATCGGAGGTCAAGTCTGCACATGGTATCCCAGATGTTCCAGCAGAGACAGGAAGCGGTGAAGGTTTTGTGGTGTGATCTGTGGCGTAGCAGCTATTCCCTCCAACAATCCACAACAGTAAAAAAAAAAAATAGAGAAGAAGAAGACGCGACGGGAAACCGGACGGACGAGTCGACTATTTTTAATCAAGTGTTCGTAGCTGTCAGAGCTGTGAACACAGGCAGGAATGCGGGTCTGGCAGGTGAACGCTTCTGGCCGAAAACACAAACGTTCGGCCATGCCTCCCGCGGTCCAACGCCGCCTGCAGGCGCCGACTGAGGGAGGAGGGGCCCATCAGTCGGTCAAGTTTACACAGAGAGGAGATGGAGGACTTTAATTGAAGGCTTTCTGCACTCGTGTGAGCTTCAGGGCCTCCAGGATAAGTGACACACCCTTTTTGTGTGTGTGTAAGATTCCTTACATATTTAGTATTTTCACACGTGTCCACAATGGAGCTTAGCATCTCGTAATCTCTGCTGCTACGGGGTCTCCCAGTCAAAACGGGGTCTCCCAGTCAAAACGGGGACAAATGGTGGACTTTGACGACGGTGTGGAACAGCGTGGGATAACAGGAGTTTTAATTGAGTCATTTTAATTAAACGGCTGCAAGTTTTGACGTTTTATCTGGAACTTGAGGCGATGTGTCACCAACTGAGACGCTTGCCGACGCCTTCGTTTTTTTATTTTAGTTTTTTTAATCACATTTTTATTGCATTTCATTTCTATTGTATACCTTTTTTTTATCACACCGTTTCAATATATATTAACCGTTATTACAGCTTTTAGTTTTATTTATTCATTACTTCTTTTATTGTCTCACCTGCAGTCGTGTTTCTCGGCACGTCAGTTATCTATTCAGGACTTTGAACTGCACTAAAGTTTGATTGATTGAATTAAATCCCGTATTTCTCTGAGGGGATGAGGGAATGCTACGCACGCCTTTGAACGCCTCCTCACCTGTAGTTTTCTTTGGCGTCCTCCAGGGCTCGCAGCTTGAACTCCTCGTACATCTTCCTGTTGAAGTTGTCTCTCAGGAAGAAGGACCAGAACCTGAACAGAGTGTTCATCTCCTGAGACTGACCGACCCCTGACCTCTTCCTCTCTGGGGAGTAAAACAAAAAAACGATCAGTCTAATTGTTGTGATTTTTAAAAACAGGTGGTGGTGAGAACGTACCGTTGAGGCAGCGTCGGAGGTACTTGTGGTATCCCTGCTGGGTGAAGCCGTTGTCCCTCAGCAGCTCGTGGGATGGATGCCAGAACTTGGGGAGGGAGTGGGGGGTGCAGCCATAACTTCCCGCCAGCGGAGCTCCTTCTGAGGGGGAGGCGTTGGAGCTGCTGCAGGGGGAGAAAACAGTGTGTATTTAGTGCATCGCCTTTATTCGTCCTGCAGTCCACGCCGGCTGTCATGTACGGTGGAAAGAGTTCATCAAGCCCTTTAAACATGAGGATTTACGGCTCCTTTCATGTTAAATGTTATATTCTTTAGGTTTTGGACTGTGACTCAAACAAAATGAGATATTTGAAGACGGTATCTTGATCTAATGGAATTGTTTAGATTAAAGGAAGGAAGGATTTTTATGTTTTACATCTTTGTTATGATCTTGAAGGACCTTGAATTTAAATCATTTGGACAACGTATGTATTTGGTCTCTTGTCTTGCTGTTTGTATGTCTTTGTATACTGGTTCTGACTTGTGCTGTGTTGGGCTTTTACAAAATAATGAATTAATTCATCAGAAAAATAAGTCCTTGATCGGTAAGAATCAGAAATAGCTACAAAAATATGGTAAAAAAAAACTGCAGATATCTGATCAATTCGTATTAAAATGAAAAATAATATTTTAAAAGAAGAAGAAGAAGAAGAAGAAGAAGTGCGTATTGATGCAGAGAAGTGAACAGAGGTGAAAGTGGAGGAAGGAGGAAGTGAGCGGTGCTTTCCCCGGTTCACGACCGCCTCATCGACTGAGAGTGAAAGCCGTCTCTACGGGAGGAAAGCGAGCGGCGGACCTGATGGATGAGGAGCGCGGCCGGTGCTCACGGGAGTCCATCACCCAGCCGATGTGAGCCTCCTGAGGAGGGTTGGAGCTGTGGCGGGTCTTCTTCTTCCTCGGCGTCTGCAGGACGGGAATCACGACACATTCCTGTTACAAGAAGCTCTTCTGATGGAAATACTGTGTAATACTGAGACCTTCAACAGGAGGTCCGGGACCCCTCGGGGGTCTGCAGAGTCACTGCAGGGTGTCCCCAAATCATCATCTAATCCCACCTGTCCGTCGATGGTCCCGCTCTCCTTCATGACCGGGTAGAAGCGTGGCGTCTTGTTGGGGTCCTGGCGCCCGGGGGTGCGAGGCGTTTTGGGGGTCCGGGGTTGGTGAGCGCTGGGAGACTCCGGGACCGTCGCAGGCAGCGAGCGGGACAACTCTGCTCCGCTGTCCACTGAGGGGACACCACATCGCAAACACTTAGAGGACTGAATAGAATATCTTTACTTGTCATTCTAACAACGAAATTAAGTGCATTCCTTGTTCAGTGCAAAAAGTTAAAGTCACTATGGACATAAAAAAGTGCATGAAAAAACCTCACACATCCCACCCACAGTCTAAGGTGTAAAACATAAAAGCTATGCTTTGGTAGCACCGTTCAGTGAGATAATGGCTGTTTGTCCTGGTTTTCATGGATCTGTATCTCCTGCCAGTTCAAACAGTTTGTGATCGGGGTGCGATGAGTCTTTCAGGATGGAATTGGCCTTTTTTTTGGCATTTAAAATGCAGCAAACAGGACGTCACCCACCTGGCAGGAGAAGAGGCGGGACTTCCTGGTTCGGCTCGACGGGTATTTTGGGAGTGAGGGTCTCGAACTCATCTTGGCTGATGACGTTCAGCTTCTTGAAGCTCTCCGCTTCCTGCTGTTAAAAACCAGAAGAGGGAAGTTTATCACGTTATTCATTCAATAACAAGGAAAATAAAACAAGAAACGAAACATCATTTTGTCAGACTTTATGTTTTTTCTGGTTCCTCTAAAATATATTCTATTTATATTAGTATTTTTTTATTGGATTGCTTTCTCCTTATTGGTTGGTTTGTTTGCTTCTTGTCATTTTTCTGGTTGTATTATTTTTTAAATTATTTCAGCTTAGTTTTCTATTTTGTTTGTCATTTTCTCTTTTCATGTTGAAGTTATTTTTTCCTTCTTTAAAGTCTTATGTGTGTGTGTGTGTGTGTGTGTGTGTGTGTGTGTGTGCAACAACAATCAATAAAAGCTCCATACATTCTGAATTGTGACACTAACGAGATAAAAGCAGCGTTACTGGTGATGGACTGAGCGTTGAATACGACCAGCAGTATTCCTGCGCTGACCTCCGACCTGCCTTCGCTCAGTCACGGCTGTTTGAACTGATAACAGCGACATGGTGGTAAAAAAAACACGCACACAAAAACCAGCGTCGGCTGCCGCGTCGAGCTTGTGTGACACACAGCAGATGTGCAGCGTACTTTGAACGTTACACGTCGGCGTCGGGGAAAAGAAAAACCAGGTGACCTTCGTGTATGTAAGTGTGTGTGTGTGTGTGTTGTATGTGTGTGTGTGTGTGTGTGTGTGTGTGTGTATGTGTGTGTGTGTGTGTGTGTGTGTGTGTGTGTCAGGAGTGACATTTCTCACATGTGGCGACATCAGTGACGACCTTTGAACCGACAAACGAGCTGACGGCTCAAAAAACTCGCCGTCGCTGACCAGAATCCTCCTTTCCATCCATTTGTACATAATGTGCCTTTTTATTAGTACGACAGCCGTTTAGTCCCGCCTACTGTAAACAGTTAAAATCCCAAAACTAAAACCTCTTCAATCACTTTAAAATGTTATTTTCCTTTTCAACTTTTACTTCCTGCAAAAACGCTACACTTTCACGTCGACTAAAAGCTTCTTTAAGTGACTGAAAACAAAACGAAATAGATCAGATTTCCACCAGCTGATTAACGTCCATTGCTGTACCTGCGTTGCTAAGAGCGACGAGTAACAACCACATGCTAATAATAATAATAATAACGCTGTGTAACCTGCAGACAAGTGTCTCTAAAAAAAAAACAGCGGGTCACTTGTGTCTGGAAGCAGCAGAGTGACACACACTGGCAGTCTGGAGGCTGGAATGGTGATAAATAGGAGTTTATTTCCGTCTCCAGCAGGAGATTCAACAGCTCCGTCTCAAAGTCTCGCGTCCGACGTGTTCAAAGAGCTTTAAGGCGGCGATAAGACCACCAGAGAGCATCATGTATCATCAAGAATCAGACATATTTTGATTAAATGTCAGGACCCTCAGCAGGACCGCTGCCTTATTGAAGCCTGTCAGCCGATGATGTCACTCTTTGCACAATTAATCTACATTTTGGGAATAAGAGTCATTGAAAAAGGATATTTTTAAGTTCCTGGGACAAACGGTGAGTAACGGCAGAAAATGTCAGCGTGATAAAAGGTTAAAGAAAAAGTTGCATCCCCGCTGCTCTGACGCAACACGGTCATAAAACTCGGCATCACATTTTCTGTATGTTTGCCAAATAAGAACGAAGAACACTTTGCATATGCGACGCCTCCGTGACCCCCTCGGGGTAAAAGTTTACAACGTGGGAGCTGATTCAATAACAGGAAGTGAATCATTTTCTGCCAAGGCCAAAAGAACCAGAACGATCCGGTTTACTGACTGTTGGCCAGCTGAGAGCCAATATTAACAAAGTAAGTATTTACAGTGAGCTTAATATTCTACTGATTATGTGCAGAAACGGAATATTAAGTACCCGACGTAACTAATACACATTTTGCCTCTTCTTCTGTGGTGTGTATGAATGGCAACAAGGTCTCTGCTGTATTTATGTCTAGATAGCGTTATTTCAAGAGTTGATGGAGCAGCTACAGCGTTAGCCTAGCCTAGCACCAGACTCTATTCAGAAAACGAGCATTTTAAAAGTTGTTTGCTTGTCGTCTTGCAGACAGACCTAACAAACCCCGACTTAAGACTTTTTTACTGACCCCCATCATGAGGTTGTTACTTCGGCATCATTTTTATCCGTTTATCGCAAATTAAAGGCAGCAAAATTGCTTATTTTGGGTTCATACTACTATAGTAAACCAGCCGATGTGCATCTTGCAAGATCAAGCGAATACAGCTCAGTGAAATTCATCGAGCACCTTTGGGTGATGTTATGAACTGTTGTGAGTCTCGGAGATATTTCTATATGGAAACCTAAAGTTCAAGTTGCTGAGACGCATGCAGCTGCTGTTTCTGTGCTTGTTCAGACGTGTTGCAGGTAACTTATTCTCTACCTGTCAGTTCTGTTCTCCAACTTTCTGTGACAAACCTGCTCCGACAAGTTATGGTTCCCTAAACCGATATATATTCTTTATTTACTGCCATGCCAAAGAACGCTAAATGTTCTGCTATTTTATTGCTAGACTCTTACTGTTATTATTATTATTATGATTATGTGTCTTTTATTAAACTCAAACAAAGCTAAAAATGCCAAATTGAAGAATTTCCTAAAAGGGGAAGGAGATCCGTTTCCCGTACCTTGGTGGACTCGGGTTGCTCCTCCTCCTTCCACAGGTCCTGCTCGTAGTAGAACAGCCCGTCGTTGATGGCCTTGGCGAGGTCGGTGGTGAGCTTGGCGCGGGACTCGTGGTTGCCGGTGCGGTCGCCGCCGGGGTGCTTGCGCATGTAGGGGGGCGTCTGCGTCACGATGAGGATCTTGTTGACGTCGTTGTCGTCCAGCTCGTAGTCCGAGTCGTCCTCGTCCGACCAGTCGGTGAACTTGTTCTTCCGGGGTGCCATCTGCTCCATCTCCTCGTCGAACAGGAAGTCCAGCTCCTCCTGGTCGGGCGCCGCCTGCGGAGGAGGCTGGCTGCCGCTGGGAGGCGCCTCGCCGCGATCCTGGGAGTCACATGAGAGTTTAGAAGGGCGTCAGAGGACGGGATGGGGGGTTTAAAGGAACAGTTCCACATTTGGGGAAACGTCGTTTTCCATCCGATTGGATTAAGAGGCGTAAACCTCATAATCGTTTTGTTAAATTTGTCATCTTTATTTGATCTTTATTTTCCTCAAATACAAAGTACAATATTTACATGACATAAAATATGTCATACAAATATGAAAAAAGACAACAATTCCTGTAAGTTGGAGGAGGGACAGGAGGAAGCTAAGATCATCACGTCCTGCCTCTGATTAAATATGTTAGAAAAGGGCGACTCTGACTGAAACAGAGTAAGGTCACATGACACGGATAAACAGGATGAAAAGATAAAAAATAAAAATACGGTGAAGCAGATGTGAAGACGGCACGAGAAAAGTGAATGAATGAGAAGCACAGAGATGAAGAAGTGATGATTTGGAATAAAATAAAGGGAAAGAGAGCAGGAGGAACTCAACTGCAGAGGGGAGGAGGTCGGGGAGGAGGTCGGGTTGGAGCGCAGATGGAGGAGAAGAGTCGACAACACACACATCATCACCGACTTGCTGCCGGATGAAAGACGGAGGAGACAGACGGGAGGAAAGGACGGAGGACAGGAAGAGGATGTGATGAGAAACAGAGGAAGGATGGAAGGAGGACGCTGGAGGCTTAAAGCTGCTCGCTACCTTTCCGGGCGGCGGGCGGTGGCGTTTCTCCACCTGGATCCAGGCGTCAGGGTCCGGCTGGGAGGGAACCTCGGCCGGGAGCGACTCCTGGCTGGAGGAGCCAGGTTCGGCAGAGTCCTGAGGCTCTGTGGACTCGGGGGGAGGAGTCTCCGTCACGGGAGATGAAGCTGAGGAACCCAAACACATCACAACATCATCAGACGAGCCTCAGCACTGCTTTAAAAACACTCCGTCGGATCACGTTCCAGGAAACTTGGTCAACAATAACGTCCACATCTTGTCAATTAATACATTCATAGGCCAAAATGACATTACAGTTAAAAAGAAAATAATAATCCAAAACACAAATATATTAAAGACTAATAAAATGTAAAGTGATATATCAGAGAAAAGTATAAATTTTTGGCAATTCTATTTGAAAATCGTAAAAATTACTGCTTGAAGGTGTAAATCTTGCTCACAATAATAAAGTTTTATTTAAAAAAAAAAAGCTCAGTAGTTTCCTAGGAGGAAGGACTATTTTCAACGGCGGATTAATCCACATTTGGTGCTCTAGTGAGCATTCATGGCGTGATGATCTTCCCGTCGGTCTCTAAACACAGAAGTAGAAGCCGAGATGAAGACTGACCGGCGTTGGTGGAGCTGACGGTCTGTCGGGGGACGAACTCGGGACAGTTGATGAGCTGGGAGAAGTCGGTCCGGGGGGAACCCACCACGGAGGGGGCGGCGATGGGCCAGCGCTCCGGGTCGATCTTACAGCGGACCTTCTCGTCCACCAGCTCCACCTCTTTGCTGCTCTTCAGGGCCTGGAGACACGTCGGATTAGTAGATTTAATACGACGAGGACAAATATCCCCCGGAGAGGAGGATTATTTACCTACTTCAATAGTCAGTAAAAGTAAAGTTAATTCAAAGTGCCGGTCGGCTGGGTTCATGTTCGCTGCCATTTTAGAAGAAAACATCAGTGATCACATGTGTGGCCTGTGAGGCCTTATATATATTTTTTATTATTATTAAATAAATAAAATGTGTTGTGCCGTTACCTCCATGATGAGGCTGATGTCCATGGTGAGGGCCTGAACTCTGTGGAAGCTGGCGATGAGGGAGATGGGGAGGAAGCCCTGCACGTCCATCTTCCTCCTCAGGAAGAAGTCTCGCTCCAGGTTGTGGAGGCTGAAGTAATATTCACTGGAGGAGGAAGAGAAGGATGCGTTTAGTCAGCGCTCATATCTCACATAATACTCAAAGTATTCAATGCATTACAATAAAAACAAATATCCTGCAAACAATTTCATTTGGCTGCAAAAATATGTCCTCAAATGCAGATTTTCCAAAATCGCTCGTCCCCGTGAACTCCGGGTGGCTCGGTGCTCGTGCTTTCATCAGTGAACTATTTGTGACAGTCGTGTCTGAAAGGCCCCGAGTGCTCGTGTACCGAAGGGTGCTCGGTTACAACAACTCAGGGGGTGCACAGCCGACCAGAGTATATGTCAAACGTAGAAGAATAGTTTAGCTATAATCATTGTATTGTTTCGTATTTAAGCTCCTCTTATTTGATTTCAATTAAACCTCGCAAGGCAAACTTGACAGTGGTGGTGTGTGACTCACTGCTAGAGACGTATTTTGGTGTCGTTCTGTTAGTTAGGACGTTTGCATCGAGGGTCACTGTGCAGCAGACGGCACATTTATTCATGTCAAACTGTCGCTTTAGAATTCTCCTTGTGGGTCACAAAGAAAAAAGTAGGAATCGCCTGACTGGAAAACCAAATCTGTAGTTGGGGGGAAAAGCTCCGTCTCACCAAGTTACACCACCTAATGTCACACACACACACACACACACACACACACACACACACACACACACACACACACACACACACACACACACACACACACACACACACACACACACACACACACACACACACACACACACACACACACACACACACACACACACACACACACACACACACACACGGCCTGCAGCCGTGGTTTCAGAGTAACGCCGGCTGAGTGAGCAGCCTGAATAACACTGAGGGAGACTAGAGAGGAGAAGACAAGAATGCCCCCCCCCTTCTCCCCCCTTAAACACAGTATAATATATATATATATATATTTTTATATATATTTTTTTTACATTTCTTCGCTCAGGCCTGCGTATAATTCTTCCCCCGTCCCCTGCGAAGCACTCAGAATAGTGGAGGGCGAGGCGGACTCCTAAATATAGTCCCAGTCTGCTGCTGAAATGAGGCCAGAGCTGTCAGTCACCTACAGAGCGCCACGCTGCCCCCTGCAGGACGCCAGGGGAACTTCACTGGCTACACGTGCTGCCTTTACTGCTCCTCAGTGACTCACAATCTTCACTGGTTTGACTCTCGCCTTATAAATGACGGTTTTTACTCCTAGGAAACCTTAAATGAGGGTCTTACAAAGTAAAGTTGCCTGCAAAGAAAATGCTTCTATCAGCAAATGTTTACATTCTTTGAAAACGTGACACTTCATTGTACTGTGCTGCGTTACGTTTGTCTGCATTTTTAAAAGTTATTTTATAAGCAAGCGAAGCAGAAGAGTCAACACTAAACATGTGTCTGGTCTGAATGACGCTCACACCCTCATTCTGATGAAGTGCTTTGAGAAACTGGTTCTCCAGGACCTCAGAGCCAACATCCCCCAGCCCGCCTGGACCCTCAGCGGTCTGCATACAGAGCCAACAGACCCACAGAGGACGCCGTCTCCCCTGACCTCCACTCAAATGTCAGATTCCCTGAATGTTTCCTGACTTTCACCGACTAAAACACTGAATCTCCAGGATAATGAAGGTGAGCAAGAAATCTGTGAGATTTAAGTGTTCATTGCTCGTGTTATTTGTTGTTGACGGAAAAACAAGTAACCATAGCAATCGCTCACAAAAAAAAAAAACCCAGTTAAAACAAATACATCATGGGGAAATATTACATTTTGATAAATGGCGACTAAAGGTTAAACATGCTACAAACACAATCCCTTGAAATTGCACAATTTGGCCCATAAAAAAACGGTCTCCCGTTATGACGTAAGGTTTGTTGATTCCAGATCAGCATTTAAACACAATCTCTCCCCCAATAAAACTGATGGCATTGAGCTCCTTCACTCTGCAACTGGTTGTTAAATATCATCACAACAGGCTCCGGGGCAGCCACACCTCCTCCACTCTAGTGTTGAACACCGGAGCCCCCCAGGGACGCATGCTCGGCCCCCTGATGTTCACGCTGTCACGCCCACGACTGCTAGCGTGGAGCGTAGTAAAGTGTATAATACTCACATTTGGCGCTTGATGTATTCTTTGAGGAGCTTCTCGTCCACTGGGTAGACTTGGACCTTGTTGCCGTCGTCGTAGTAGTAGACCATGTTGTTTTTGCCGAACTCTGAGGGGCCCTGAGAGGAGCCGTCGGACGACTGGGAGTCCCGGAAGCTCTGAGAGAATTCATAGCGGCCTGAGGGGGCGGGACGAACGGGAACGAAATATGAGAAACGGTGATACGAGAGCCAAACACTGACGTGTTTATTTGTTTTCAAATGGTGTAAAACATTTGATGTAAAGAATTAAAAAACGTACCTCGTCCACGACCTCTCCCGCGCCCGCGACCTTTGCCTCGGCCTCGTATCCCACCGCGGACGCTGGCGGTATCGTCGCTAAAGTCCCGCGGCTCTCTTCTCCAGCCTGACCACGAGAAAAACACAGAAGCTCCGTCACGCGTCGTACAGACGAATCACGTAACGTTACCAGGAAGCCTGAACGGTTTCTAATTCTCGCTGAGTCATTACTTTTAGAGCTTCAGCCGAGTCAACACGTTTAGTTGAGTATTATTACAGGAAGCTTTATAAGATGTCTTACATCAGTATACATTGTACTCCATCGTGTTTTTATTTTGTCTGATAAATCCCCAGTTTTCTTTCATGTTCTGTGTAATGAACATAAATACAATACATGCTCATAATATTACCCGACTCTGTGATTTATTTATTGATTTTTTTTACCCACGGTGCATTAGTATGGGGAAAAAGCCTGCAGACACCAGAGACACACACATCAGCGGGGGGAAAGCGGCGATCAAACACGAAGAGGAAACCAAACAAGCGAAGATGAACAACAAGAGAAAACAGCTGAGCTGCGTGGCCACTTACTCCGGCTGCTATCATGCACCCTGATATTATGGAGTGTGTGATTGGGCGACTTGGGGTCGGGCGAGTCGCCGCCGGGCTCAGCGTCCGAGCGTGCCGGAGCTCTGCCGGACGTCTTGTCGCCGCCGTCGTCCCGGGACGAGTCCTCCAGCGGCAGAGAAACCCACTTACGTTTGTTACCTGGCGATGATGGCACACCGGAAACAAAGCGTGAAGAGGTTCGTTCCAAAAAAGAAGAAAACAACAAAACTAAATTAAATCCTCAATCTGTGGCACTAAAATTAAGATCCGCTGGTTAGTAAACCTCCGTGAAGCGGATTCAAACCCTCACTGGGACATAAAATACTAAAGCAACGAGTCAGGACACGTAAAGGTGCGTGACAAAATACAGAGTACCGTCAATATTCATCAATGTGAGCCTGATTTATTAATGGCTAATTAATGGTTGAATCTTGGGTTTAAAACGTAGCTTAGCATAAAGACTGAAAACAGCTAGCTTGTTGTTTTTGTGGTTAAACCGCTTACAAAACAAAATATAAAGTGTGAATTAGTGAGCTTTAAAAAAAAAGGTGCTGGTTGACTTTTATAACTTTATAAACAAGCCAAAATTGCTATTTCTCTCTATCTCTGTTACTAGTATTTATGCTAAGCTAAGCTAGGCTGAGTGAAGCAGCTGCATCTTCGTATTTTCTCATCAAACTCCCAGCAAGAAATATGGGAATGAGCCAATTAATTCAAAGTTTCAAACTATTTCAGTTGGCAGGTTTCAGCTAAATTTGCTGGTGTGAGTGATATATATATATTTTTTTTAATGCGTATTTGTATCGAGTCACACTTCACATGACTGAAAACAGCTGAATAAATCTCCAATTAGTGAATGAAAACAATATTTTACATTTTTCACACGGGAATCTAATGTGGCTGATTTCGTCTTATTTTGGAACAAAACTCTTCACTTCCTGTCTGGTTTAGACACTGTAATGAAGTTCTGCATCTCTTATCAGCCGTCATGTACATTTGGTCCTGTTATTCTTTGTTTAAATGTCTATTTTAAAAAGAAAAAGGTGCGAGTGAACGAGATGAAGTGCAACACACCAGATTATCCGATCGGAGCATGCGGTCAAACCAGCGTGATCAATACCGCTAACGGCCATGCTCCCTCTACGCAGCCATCAGGGAAACATTAATCTCCAAATTAAGTGAAATCTTTCAACTCAACGTTTGAAAAGCTAAAAACAATTATATGAACATTGTTTGTTTTTTTTTTAAGTTGAGTTCTGGAGATGAAGCATTTCACAGATCAGAGAAGAATCAATCTTTGATCTGGAGCTTAATTCATAAAAAAAAAAAAAGTGTGCTTATTGAACTCACCCTCGCCCCCTCTCTTCTTCACGGCGGCGCTCTGGGCATCTGGCCCGGCCTTGGACTCCCCGTCTTTGGGCAGCTCCGCCAGCGGGTCGGGCTGAGCCTCCTGGTTCTCTTTGCTCTCGCTGCCGTCGTGGCCGCCGTCCGACTTCCCCTCCGGTCGATCCCTCCTCTTCTCCTTCTCGCGGCGTGCGGCGGGAGGCTTCTTGCCGTTGTTGCCGGGGACATTTTGTTGTTGCTAGGAGACGGAGGAGACCCAGCTTTTAAAACGTCACATTTATACATATAACATTTTTAGTTTCTGTTATTTGTTGCTTTTGTCAAAAAGGTGTTTAAACATATCAAAATCTACTTCTGAATCAGAAAAAAAGTTCCATCTGCCTCATTTAGTGAGCAGAAAAGTACACGTTTAATATGTTTGAACACACACACACACACACACACACACACACACACACACACACACACACACACACACACACACACACACACACACACACACACACACACACACACACACACACACACACACACACACACACACACACACACACACACACACACACACACACACACACACACACACACACACACACACACACACAATACCTCTTTGGCCAGTTCACCAGGAGTGGGCCAGTTTGTGATGTCACTGAAGTCACTTGACTAAACATCGAGGAGAAAAAAGAAACATTAAATGACATTCATTTTAACGTGTGGGTCAGATGGAGTCTGGCTGCTCTTCTGGTAAAAAAGAAAAAACACACAGTGGAGCAAAAGGAGGTCAGTGCTCCATCTGTGGGGAAAACAACTCCGATAAACAGGCCGGAGTTTCCACCCCTGTGAATGTTGTAAATTTGGACAGCCTGATATGAGACCAAGGTCGGACGGTCGAGAGGTTACGGCTTCACAGTTCATAAAAACCGCAGCGCTGATATCTTAAATCATCATTCTTCTACAGGTGTAATTACTAAAAATCATCCTTGAAAAGGGCCAGTTCACCCAAAATCACGAAAGAAAATAAATCTTTATAAGCAATAGTGAAACATGGAACAAGAAAACGTTAGTAGGGGTGTAACGGTACATGTATTTGTATTGAACCGTTTCGGTACGGGGTGCTCGGTTCGGAACGGAGGCGTACCGAACGACTTTCCATACGGACATATTAAGTAGAGGACCGCATGTGTGGAGGATGCTGCAGCCGCACATGCAGCTACTTTATGCTAATCAGAGGCGCCGGGCTCGACTCGCCGCCTCGGGAACGCTCGCAAAAATGTGTTGTTTGAAGGAGAGCGCCTGTCAATCATCCTCTAGTGGCAGCCCACCAAGCGTGCAATACTGGGAAGCGGCGCGTCCACTCGCGTTTAAAATCGCCCCTGTGGACACGTACCTTAATGCCGCTAGCGTTGGCAACAAGCCAGAGTTGGAGGACCCTCCCGCGACATTAAGGTCTCCCGTTTGGGAACACTTCGGCTTCCCGGTGAGATACAAACAAGGACAAAGAGAGGTTGATAAAACCAAAGCGGTTTGCCGACATTGTTCATGTGAGGTCGGGTATATTTCTGGCAACACGTCAAACCTGTTGACGCATTTGAAACGGCACCACCCCCACGTGAACATCGCTACAACGAGGAGAAAGACGAGCGTAACGTTAATGCAAACATAGCTCCCCACCGCGTTTAAACCGCCTCTCCCTGCCCTGTTCAATTTTGCACATCAGATGGAGAAAATATTTGTCTGTTATTTGTATTTATTTTTAGTCTGAGCCTTATTAATGTTATTTAATCCGAGCAACAACTTGAAACTGTTTAGTGTTGCAACTGTTCAATTTTGCACATCAGATGGAGAAAATATATTTTTTAAAGAAACCGTCTGTTATTTTTATTTTTTAAATAAATATTTTAAATAGTTGTATTTATATTTTTGAGCAGCATTCTAGCTCCAGTGCATGTTCCTACTGTTAAAAGCACAAAAGTAATAAACAACTAGCACATTTATATTTTGCATTTTGTTTTCTTACTGTACCGAAAATGAACTGAACCGTGACCTCAAAACCGAGGTACGTACCGAACCGAGATTTTTGTGTACCGTTACACCCCTAAACGTTAGTGGCTCAGTTTGTTCAGCAAAAATATAAGAAAATAAAAAACATAAGTCATTATTTTTTCTCTCATATTTGCCACATTCATATTCATTATGCTCTTCAAAAATGTTAAAATATAAACAAAGATGAAAATTTTATGCCACGATTATCTAAGACAAGTGCAATTTGTGATCTCAACGCAATAATGTGCTTAAAACACTTAAAATTACAGAATTACTGGTATCACTATTACTGCTATACATTCCATTAATAAATAGCAATAACAAATAAACATGTATTATTGGGTCACAGAGAAGACATCTCTTTTAAGTGGAAAAAAATAAGTAATCTTCAATAAGATTACCATAAATAAAGTTTATTTGTTTTTGCATCCTTTACTTAAAAAAAAAAAAAAAAAATCAGGCTCTATTTATCACTCGTAAGGATATTCACGACAATGAAAATTCACCACCATGGATGTGGTTTTTTTTTTATCCCAATTTGCGATAAAATCTTATACAATCTTTAACTTATGCAGCAGAAGGCCCCCTACTAGAAAGTTTCACTGCCACCTACTGGCCTGGCATGCACACTACAGACCGTGTTGATTTTGGGAGTGAGATTCAGGATATTCAACACTTATTTACGGCTGCCCTGTGGATTTTTTCATGCAAACAAAGCTTCCGTTTACGTTCTTCGTTTCCCACCGTTTGTCTTTGAGCTCAAACAAACATTTGCATAGTTTTTTAAATCCTTCTTTGTTTACATCCAGTTAAGGAGCTAACAGTCATCTTTGTTAGCGCATTGCTGCACGTTGTAGCATTTCCACCACCAGTAATATACGACCTGGTCGTACGAAACGTTTTATTATAGTGAATCATTGTCACATAATGACGACATTGATATCGTGTGCACTAAAACCACAATTTAATGTCAAATTAGACCAAAATGTATTAATTGAGGTTATTAAATTGAACTATTACAGGCGTCTCAGGGAGCTGCATTTAAAAACAAAAGTAGTTATTAAAGTTTTACACATTGTGGTCGCATGTAATAGATTTTAATATCAAAATCAAACAAACGCCCGTGTTAACACCGCGGTAACGATTACTGTCTAAACAGAATGGCAGTACAGCTTCGGTTTAACGACGCTGACCATGCAAATGTAGAGACGTCCACTTTTCTGTGTGAAAGTTAAAATCAGCCCCGTCAACAAAGTCACGTTAAAATATCGCGAATCAGTCGTTTCAGCTGCAGCGGTTCAAATTCAGATATATATTTTTTCTGGATCGCCTCCAACCATTTAATTAAAAACAAGCGCAGTGGACCAACGGGTTGGGGGAAAAGCAAACGAAACAACAGACAACTTAAACATTTGGCTGCTGAAATACGAAACAGTGACTAACGTGTCGGTTTGTTTACGGGTGAGAATCGGGAAAAGCTAAAAACCAAACAGCCGTCGACTCCCACAACGTCAAATTAGGTTTCTAGTTTGAACACTAGCCGTTGAAACAACAGAACAAAGCAGCGACACATGCCGATATACAGCTTATACACATATGCACATAGAACAGCTTTGCATTTCGGACACTCTTTATTTAAAAATCCCACAAATAAAAGTAAAAAACTGCTTACCTTGCTGGATTTTCTCGTCCTCGGCTTGCTGGCGCGGACGACTTTCACAGCGTTTTGTTGATCTACGGGTAACGAATTAAAAAGTGAATGCCTCATCATACTTGTCACTACAGTGTTTTTTCTAAACAGAATACAACAACCAGCCCCTCCCCTCCCAAGCGAGCAAGTTGCCAGCCTCAGAGGTTGCCCAACAAGGGAAAGTTAACGAGGCATCTACTCTTGCATGGAGCTCTCACTCCTTCTGTCAGCACAGAATGAATAAGTGTCCTCCCAAAGCGAGCAGAGTGACTGAACGAGTCCAGGGTGTTTCATGCGGAGCCCTGAGGCGGTGTACATGGCCGTGTCTCCAGGCTGGGAGTGGCCGGCTGCAGCCCGGCGGTGCCTATCGCCCTGCAGAGGATGGTGGGATTGATAAGAGGCTGCGGCGGTGGCGGCCGAGAGGCTTTTCGACATGAATGGGCGTGTGCGTCGGCAGGCGACCCTTCGCAGCGGGTTGTACTGCAGCGCTTGTAAAACGATGCCTGCGCTCTCGTCAGAGTCGAATATAACTCCCCTCTGGGCGCTCGCTTCTCTGACACACATTCACAACTCAAGTTTGTCTGAGGTTAACAAAAAGCTGCCGTTACATTTATATCACCACATAAATGTCACCGCAAGAACTAATCTGTTCTTTAAATTCTCACATGTGAAGTTCCTTTAAACATTTTTAACCACTCAGTCTGTCCTCAATTACATTTATATGTTCAGTTGGAATTGTTCTGTTCCGCCTCTTTGCCCATAAAATTAAATGTTTATCTTCTCTAAACATACATTGATTAGATGAATAATCCGTAAACCAGTTAGTTTAGTTCTAATTCTACGTGAATGTGTGCGTGCTTGCAAATGCATTTTAACTCTGCATTGTTTGTTTGTTTAGCATCGGCAAATGGCAACAAAAAGTCTATCTGTTCCTCCAAATGTAGACAAGAAAGCTAATCAATATCTGATAGTCGATTATTAAAGGGGTGCTCCTTCATTTTGGTGTTAAACTTGTAAGAAAAACGAAAAATGAACAAAATTGAAAATGAGTTAAAAGCAGGAGAGGGCAGAGCTACCCTGGGGAAAAAAACACTGTATCCTACATTCCCCACAATGCAACAGTGTCTTCCATTACAGCCTCCTTGCATGACAAGCACACACCTCTTTCCAACCCCACAAACCCCGAGTTTGTAACGCAGACTTAGAACAAAGTTAACCCCAACGACATAACGTGATAAGTACCCATTTCATTTCTGCAGCGTTTGTAGTGTTAAGCATTTATTATCAACAGTTTATATATTGATATATTAGACAGAGGTATTGATTTTGAGTAAAATAGTAATTACACACACATACACACACAGAGTCGACTTAGAAGTTTGTATTATTTTGCATGTTGTACAAAGTGTTCTGTGACAAACACTTTGACTGTATTTGTATTTCTGATAGCAATAAACTGTTTCACTCTCGTCTCGACCGACAAATGTTCTTATTGTTAAGTCGCTTTGTATACAAGTGTCTGCTAAATGCCCTACAGGTAAATGTATTTCCATTTTACATCAATGTAAAGTGACTATTTGGGTTTTAAACTGTTTGGACAAAAGAAGTGATCTGAAGACGACGCCACAGTCTCTGAGGAAATGACAACAGGCATTTTCTATTATGTTGATTAATCGGATAGGTCAATAGACAAATATATTATCTGCAACTATATTGTTGATCAAGTAATAGTTTCAGCTTATCAAATTTTTTTTTTATTATTTATATTAAATTAAATACGTTTTGTTTTTTTTGGACTGCTGGTCAGGCAAAAAATAGCGGCATTTATTGGCATCTAATGGAGTATTTGTTACCATTTAATGATATTTATACCTAATAATGTATCTGTGGATTATACAAATCTACAATTAAAAAAAACAAAAGTCAGCCCTAATTAAACATTTTGATTATCAACTGATCGTTTAAGGCATTTATAAAGTAAAAAAAAATGTAGGCTAGTTTTCTTACAAACAAATAACCAGAAAAAAAGAACTAAATAATACAAATTAACATAAAATATACCATAATTACATTAAACATTTTTAAAAAATAAGTTACTTCCTACTTCATTTGAAAATGTGGATTTTTTTTTTAAAGAAATGTGGGTTCTGATGGACTTTTCCTGCAGTTGTAAATATATCCCAAGGAGCCTCATCCAGTAGTAGTGAGCTACTTGTGAACTCACTTTCACTAGTGACAGAGGGGGAGCAGCAGGCTGGTGGGAGGACCTGCAGGCAGCCCGGCCATTGGACATGCAAAACGTGTCTTTACAGCAGCAGTTAGCCTTGGCTGTCGTGGCTGCTTTTCCTTTTTCTTTTTTTAAAACACCGAGACAGCAAAAAAAAACAACAAAAAAAAGAGGTTGATTTTGTGCGATGCATTGAAGCAAACACCAGCAACACAGTGGCAATAAAACATGGTGGTAATCTAAGTTAGGAGGGCAGAAAGAAGTATAGCAGTTGTCAGCAATCAACACGTGGTGCTCCGGGAGAGCAACCCGAGCACAGGTGGGGGGATGGTGGGGAAAACACCATCTACACGTTGACATTCAGTTTGAAATATAAGAAAACCACTAAATGTAAGGGTTTTTAAATGACCCCCCGATGAGGGATGACAGGAGGGTTTAGAAGTTGTGTGGAGTGAAGCTGTCAGAAAATGCTGCAGCAACGTGTTGCTGCAACCATGTTGTCGCTGCTCGGTCTACACGACGATCCTCGTGTAGGAAAAAAAAATGTTTAAAAAAAAAAAACTGCTCACCTTTGTTCTCTGTGGGGCTGGAGTTGTTGATGTTGCTGACCGGCACCCGGCCCGTGGTCCTCTTGGTCCACGGGTTGACTTTAGGCGGCGGGGCTTCGACAACTTTCCTCTTCGCCGCGTCGACAGCCGACTCGGCGGCGTTGCTGCTCTGCTCGTTCTCCTTATCGTTTTCTTTGTATTTCTTGTGCGCGTCCGTGGCGCTCTTAGCCGCCTCGGAGCCGGGGACGTCCACTACCACCACAGCCGGCTGCTGCTGCTGCTTCTCGGAGCCCTTCGGCGGCTTCCCCGCTGGCTCTGGAGCCCCCTCGGACTTGTTTTGGTGCTTCTCCTCCGCTCCTCCGCCGGAGCTGGCCGCTGTCAAACCCGAGCCGACCTGGACGCACTGAACCTCCGCGGACATCCTGCTAGTCTCCTAACAGCGCACGGTGTTAAATCCAGTGTGAAAACGTGGTCCTTTGCTCTATTATGCCAGAGAAAAAGTCGCGAGAAGCTCAGTCGGAGACCGCATCCACGACCTGGGGGTAAACAACTTTTTTTTTTTTGGGCTGGACCTCGCTAGCCAGCTAAGCTAGCTAAGTAGCTTTCCCCCACTAGCCGAAGCTAAGCTAGTTAGCTCGCTAGCTAGCGACCATGCAGGAGTCAAGCGAGCTAAAAAAAATGTTGTTTTCCGCTCCGATCGACCGTTTCACGTCGACAAGGAGTTACGCCAGAGTCCGAAGTCGGTCACCATGTACGCGAGACGCGTCGAGTCGGTCCGCGCGCGACTTTTCAGTTACTTTTATTTAAAAAAACAAAACTACCGCAGCGATGTGCTCGCGCTGTCTCTGGTTTCAACTCCACGCTACCAGAGAGGAGCTCGTGCAGCCAGCTGCTGTCTGCCTGTAAACAGTGGCGCTGCTGCCCCCGGCGGCCACACCGCGGTACTGCAGCATGTCTTTTTTTTTTTTTTTTTTTTATAGTAGTGGAAAGATAACCACATTAGGTCAAAGTAGCACAACCACAGAGTAGAAATACAAACACCAATCACTGCAATATAACTACAGAAGTATTAGCGACACTGAAAGTAATAATGGCTAAATTATTTCTGGGAAAATTCAATACATTTTGGCACCTTTTGTAAAAGAAAAAAAAACAGTGTTTACTTCTCGGGGAAACACCAGATGCAATCCAGAAGAAAAGCTCCCAGTTGTTTCTAAGCAATAATTAAACAATAACAAGAAACTGGTTTAACAATTACTCCTTAATTAATCATGAATGGAGAGATCTGGTGAATTAAATATATGAAATGGAGAGGACTACTATGAGGTTTAGAAATCAAATGCATTAACTTGAAGAAAGATGGGAGAAATTGATTAAATATATAACAGAAAAACAAAGTTCTTGTTTTATTTATTTTTTATTATTATATTCTCTCTTGTGGTCTCGATGTGGATGAGTATGTGTTCTCCTGCAGCATGATTTTTCTTTTCGTTTATTCTTTGTTGTTGAGTATATTGTTTATATGTTTATTAAACATTAAAAAATGCAACAAAAAAAGCAAGAAGTAGTATTCAAAGTACAAAAAAATGAAATAAAAGTACTCATTATCCAGATTGTCAAATTTCAGATGCAACATATCATTGGTTTCTAATTAATATGGAAGCTTCACTACATAGTGAATGGGCCGGAATTTCTAAAGTAATTTTTCTAGTCTTTTTGGGGTTTGGGGTTAGGTTTTCTTGTATCATTTAAAAATCCCAAATATCAAGATTTAAATCATATTGTGTTGGCTTTTCACTTAGTGTGACATTACATCTCTGATAGGAATATAAGTACTGCAAGAAAAGCGGATTTTCTTTTTTTACTTACATTAAATGTAGAGGGATTTCTTTAAAATAAAATAAGAGTTTAAACTGATAACATATTTTAGACAAAATAAGTCAGAGTTGGATCGGTGGGCATCAAACCCTCACATCCAAGGCAGCGTTAACGTATTGCATTGCTTGTTGGACTACAGATGCATGAACAGGAAGAGCAGAGACATCAGTGTCACAGAGAAACGTGTCAGCGTCGGTGCGGACGACGACGTTCCTCGGGGTCTGGTGTAGATGTACGGATGCTCCTGGGAAAAAAAAAAAGAAAAACATCATGGGAATTTTTATTATATCTACAAAACATGAACATCTCCAACGTGTATCCGTACCTGTGATGGACAGTTGACTCTTACAGGCGTTGAAAACGACTCTATCATCTCTTTCCCTCCGACAGGCTGGAACTGAGGAAGAAGTTTACTGTGACTTTATGCAGACGATGTGATGTTATTCAGTGATTCAGCTCTAAACGCACAACACTGAATATTCAATGAACTACACACCCAATTAAGTCACTACTTATTCCTACTTTTGATACGAATATAAATACAGAGCACGTGTAGAATATTTTATGAGTATGCAAGATTTTAAAAACGGGACAGTTTGAGCACTGAATTAATTTCTTTTTTTTTTTTTTACTGATGTGGAACTTACGCTGCTATCATGGCCATCTTATAAAAGACATTCCCAATGGTCATCATAATACTTAATAAAGGTTAAATACAATTAAATATATTAAGTCTGTTTTTTAAAGTGGACACTTAAGCAACCATTAGCTAATAAAACACATCTGTAACAGTTATATAAACATGATAAAAAGTATCCACCATGTTGTTCCACAGGCCCTTTGCCAGCTCCTCGTGTCCCCGAACAGTGAAATGGAAACAATCGGCAGCGAAGAAGCTCAAGTCCAGCGACCCGTTCTGGAGCAGAACAAAAAAAATCATGATTAAATAATGATTATAAGTGCAAACCATCAGTGATGACAGGAATCAGGACTTACAGGAAGTCTAGCCGGGCCCGCGACCTCCAAAAAAGGTTGCAGAACAGCAGCAAAGCTGTCGTTTTTGAAGAACCGGTCGCCTTGCAGGAGCACCTTCAATCTCCTCTACAGACAAAATCCACCAATCAGAGACTCTCACGTTCACGCCGTCGTGCACATTGAACACATTCACTCACCTGGAACTCCTCGTTAATGGCGACCAGCTCCTGCAGCTCGGTGGAGTTGTCGGCCGGCACAACGAGGCACGAGCAGAAGGTCCTGTGAGCGGATTGTCACATTACGGGATTATCAAATTAACAGATTATCAGATCAGTTATGATTTGTGATCCTGCAGAGATTTGGACGCTGATGCAAGGCAGGTGAACTATGTGACATATTTCTTCATCATTAATCATACATGCATATAATTAACACTGCAATCAAAGGTTTTTAGCTTGAAAAATTAGTTGCCAATTAATCTTCTATTGTTTAATCGACGAAGCATCGTATTTATATGCTTTTTTATTTGATTTTATATGTAAAGTCTGTCTGATTAATGTGGTGATGTAATATATACATGTATATATATATATATATATACACACATATTTGAATTGTTTATGTATAAGTAGAATAAAATGGAAATGCTCAAGTAAAGTAAGCCACCACTGAATATCCTTTAAGATAACTTGAGGGTAATATTTCGATCCTGCAGTTTGATTTGAGATTAGATTAGATTAGATCAGATTAACAGGTAAACAAATAACAAGGTAACCTTTGCAGCTGACAGCCGAGAGTCGGCCGACTAACTTCTCTGAGCGGCTTCATGGGAAGAATCTGCACCACGTTGACGATGGTCCGCGGGATCTGAAACCAGAGGATTGATTTTATTTTGTGTATTTGAACATATCTGCATGTCTTTCAGCGTTACGGCAGCGTGGAGGACAAACTGTTCCCGGCGAAACACGAGGAGGAAGAGGAGGAGGAGGAGGGGAGTGTTTCACTCTCAACGTTTGCTCAGATACAAAAACATTCAAAAAGCAGAGTGAACAAAAAACTGCTCCACAATGCAACGCAGTTCTCAGACACCATACGTTATTCATGGTTCTTATCAGCGACGCCGGCTGAATGAATAGTTGCACAGTTGTGTAAATCGAACCCGTCCTTTATTTGCTTCTATTTTTAGCTCCGGGCCTGCAGGGGGGGGGGGGGGGGGGGGGGGGGGTCCAGACTGCTGAGTATACTCCGACTTGGTGTTCAATTGGATACAAAAAACCCTATTATACCGAAAACGTTAAAGTATTTAAATCAACATATATGGGTCACGTTGTGTGAATACTTAGTTAATTTAAATTGATTCAAACTCCTACATTAATCTAATGTGTTTATTCAAGTTTTATGAACCTAAGGGGAACTTCTATATAAAATAATGTGTTTATTTGAGGTACTTGTACATGTATTTCCATCCTACGCTACTTCATACATATACACCACAGCTTCAGTTATTTTTCAAATTTTACATAAAAACCAGCCTTCCTTGGAGCAACGAGCGATGTCGAGCTAAGACGTGAAAACACGAGTAAAGCTTCTGATTCTTGGTTTTCCTGCTTGGATGAATATTCTAAGATCTCACCTCCGCCATCATCAGGTCCAGAGCTTCAGTAATGTGGCGGATGAAATTGTCGGGGGAGAACAGCATCTGTGGACGGAGAGGAGGAGAATTCAAACTTTTAAAAGTGTTTTTTGAGGGAAGTGATGTTTGGAAATGAAAAAAAAGAACTCACTTTGTTTTTGCAGTAATCGCAGATGTCATTCATGCCGATCAGAATCGTCACCACCTTCCAGTCCTCCTGGAAGTTCAGACCCTGAGAGGGAAGAGTCGGGTGAGCGAAGAAGGATTTCATCGATTCATTATCGATCGAAACGAACTCGGAGACTCACCGGGAAAGTCTTGAAGGTGTCGATCATGTGTCTTATCTGAGCCGTGATGTTTCTGGAGAAGAAGCAGAAACGTTTTATCTGATCTTTCATTTAAAGTCTCCAAACTGGAGATTCCTACAGTTGCATGTTTTAATTATGCATTTTATCTAATGATTTACTTAAAGAGATGTCTACATTTACTGCAATGTTGTCCTTTCTATTCTATATTTATTTATTTCAAACTGGCTTTTTTCTCGTGTTTGTAATTTTCTGTTTCAAATCCTTTTTGTATTTTTAGTATTTATTTCTTTACTCATTTTACTGTTTGGGTTCAACAATTGCTATGATGTGAAGCACTTTGTGACTTTGTCTGTAAAAGGTGATATATCAAATAAATGTATTATTATTTAAAGTACCTTTTGTTATTTTTCTGTCCTCTGTGAATTTCCCCTCTGGGGTTCAATAAAGACTGGATTTACTGCCCGGTTCAAAGCACCACAAACGTCTCTCTAAATAGCCCCCCAGACGTTTGACACTCCACACGGCTCACAACAGCTGACTCATCAAAACCCGAGGAACAAACGAATGGGACTCACATGGTGTTGCTGCCGGTGACGGCGAAGTTGAAGCCGGTCTGGTTGATCGTCACCGGCTGGCCGTGGATCGTCTTCATCGGCGACGGACCGAGAATGTTGGGGTTGAAGAGCTTAAGAATATCTGCAGACAGAAAAGATTGATTCTAATATTTAAAAAAAACTAAAAAATGTTTCAGAGGGATTGTTGTTTTACATTTGCAATAGTTTCTTACAGATTGTTGCAGGTGAAGTTTTATTCCAAATCGATTATTTACCTTTTTCGGCTTCACAAATTGAAACGAGATGATTCCTCTTTCTTTAAACTATAAACTTACTTGCCAGCGTGATGACATTCTCATAAGTTCCGAATCCTCCGATGCTGAACACAGAATAACGGAAAAGACACACAGAGGTTAACAGATAAACAGACTCATGTACATAAATCATCATCACGGCGTTTAGACCAATTAGCAGTGTTGAGGCTACTAACGCGATGTCACCAAGTAACTCATTAGCCCCGCCTTTAAATAAAGATGGCGCTGAATAACATTTCAGCACTACTACTCAGCAGAAGGGGGCGGGGCCCTTGACAAACACACTAAGGTGTTGACCAATCAGAGCAGACTAGGCTTTTTGGGAGGGAGGGGCAGGAGGCTGAGAAGAACTGCGTTTGACGGGTTTTTAAAAAAAAATTTTTTTAGCATTAAAGCAATTAAACACATTCCAGCAGGAACCTGAAATACAAGAACGGAGCAACATTCATCCGAAGTTTTGATATTTGATTCACCTCCAGGACAGATCACGGAACTCAAACGGCATCGCGAGGATCGAAGAACCGTTGGCACCGATAGCTGTCTGCAATAAAAACACATATTCTTAATGAAGAGACACATTGTCATATTACTAATAACAACAATAATAAGTACTTTTACTCAAGCACAGTACCTGAGCACTATTTTAAATGCAATGAATCTCATTTTTCATTCACTTTTATAGTAATTCTTTTGGTTTCCCTTGAGGAGTTTGTTTTTGTATTATTTCTGGTGATTTTCCGTCGTAAGAGCAAGTTGCAGTTTACAGAAAAACAGATACTTTATTTCCCTTATGTAACATCAAATCCTCCTCCTTCAGCCTGTGATGGTTTCTAACGGTTTCCACTAATAACGTAAGGCTTTCAAACATACAAACACGTACGGCTCCCGGCAAAATAACAAAAAAGATCATTTGTGACTTTTTCTATTTCTAGATGTGTCTGTAGGAAAAAGAAAGAAGAAAAGAAAGAAAGCTTCACCGTTAAAGAGTCTCCCAGCGCGGCGATGACTTTGACGTCTGCAGCTTTGACGAGTTCGACTGTAAGAGAAGATAAAAACACACGAAGCACTTTCAGTTACTTCACCTCACACTTACAAGGATTAAAAGACAGATTTAAAGCACGATGTGAATATATGAACTTAATGTAAGACGAAGCCGACGTGAGGGAAATTAAAATACAGCTTTTATATGATCATTTATTGAAGGTGAAGAGGTTTTCTTATGGCCCTCCTGATTGTGATCGCTGGGCGCCGCCGTTGGCAGACTCAACAGCAACCAGACTCAACAGAAACCAGACGTTTTCGATACTTGGTGATGAGTCGTTTCCGGCGATGTGGAGGAATGCTGTCCTGTTTCTATTTGCAGAATCATTTCCGTGTGTGAGCTGCCAGATTCAGTTTGAACAGGTGACGTTGAGCCCAATAATCAATTTGGTTAATTGGTTGATTTCCATTAATTAAAAACTGCCTTTGGCGTTTTAACTCACGTTATCTAATATAAGTACTTTTTCACGCCGCTGGTAGTGGAGTTAAAAAAAGTACAATGTTTGTAAAGCTATAAAGTGGGAATACTCAGGTAGGAGTCATTGAACCCCCCGCCAGGTGCATGCTGGTTCACCTGAGGTGGGGACGCTGGGAGACGGAGTCATGTCAGGACAGCTGAATGCAGGATGCATCCGCTTCATCGGAAAATCGGTGTCCTGCAGGAGGAAAAAACACAACCACATAGACACGTCGCCATGGTAACGGGTTCAAAGGGGGTCCAACTGGAGGGTCGTGGATGGAGGGTGTAAGAAAAAATTATAACTTATTTTAAACCTATGTGGAGACCACCTAACTCCCAGTTAAAACCCAGACCAGGACCTAAACAGTTCCCATGAGACCCTTTTTCCAACCAGGAACCTTTCTGAAGAACCTGTTTGGGTTCCGACTGCAGGAACCAGGATCTTAATTCAGCTCTGGGGACATTTTAAACCCCTAAAAGTTAGTCGACTCATTTAAAAAAAGAAAAAAACGTCTACAAACATGATTTGGACGACTATTATAAAGTAGAGATAACATGTTGTTAAATGGTTAACGAATAATAAACTTTATTTAGATGGACAGTTAACACTTTATCAACGTCTTGAAGGTTTCTGAGATCCACCGGTCATTAACAAATACGTCATCTAGTACATAAAATGTCGTAATGTTTACTAACGTAATCAGTATGAACCCCCGCTGATATAATTTATGATCTAATTATTTCATACGACACACACTGACGACGCAATAACACAGATTATAGCATCACTGGTAATTATGGAACATTTATTAATGTGAGTGTTTGACGACTAGAGTGAGATTAACAAGTCTGATATTTAATCAGGAATGTGTGTCTGATGGGAGGCGATACCTGGTTGAGATCTTCTCCATCGTTGGACGTCGAGCCTGAGAGAAGAGAAGAAAAACCCGTGAGCAGACAGATTCTGTATGACGTTAAAGTGCTCATTCCTCCACGTTGATAATATTCTGACACTCACAGTCCACACGACACACAGCCAACAAACAGACCGCAAGCAGCACATACAGAGTCAGCATGCCGGCTTTTTTCATCCCAAATCAAATCAAGTCAAATCAAATCAAAACAAAAGTGTCTCGTCCTGCTGCTCCGAAGCTTTATTGGTGTGGAATAACCTTTGTCATGGCTCCAGATAATAACCAGGGCACTCTAGTCTCCCACATTGGGCGTGAGACACAAGCAATCCAACCTGCTTCTACGCCACACCTATTCTCACGCACCCAGGGAAATGCCACAAACTGTATTTAAATGTGACAGCACCTTGGTTTCAGTTACAAGGTGGATGAGCTGGTTTGTTGCTCAACGGTGGCTCTGAGTTGTCACAAAATACGCTTTGTCTGATGTGAAAGAAGGCAAATGGATTTATAATTTAGAGTCCAAGTTGTCTGGAAAGGTGTGATTTGACGCTTCCGACACCAGCGGACAGTTTTTGAGTTAAAACACTAATGTGTGAACCGACGAGAAGAGTCTGAAAAGAGAATTAAACAAAAAGTTAAGTTAATTTTCCCCAAATTATTCAAATTATTTTAAAACTAAATGATCCAAGGTCCACTTAGCTTCGAACAAACAATTGTCTCGGAGCAGCCGATAGACTTTTCTTCATGTTTTCACTAGTGGCTCGGTTTGAATTCAGATTTTTATTATTGTTGTTTCTTGTATCTGAAGTCATGATTGTTAATAAAAATAAATATGTAATATTCTTTCATTATAATTCAAATGTCATTACTCGGAAAAAAGTTAAAATACCTTTGATTTCATGAGTTTTTATGAACAATGTTGAAATCCTTTTTTCCTGTTAAAATTAAGTATAAGCTCGTAATGGTCGTGACGTCATTTTCGGGGGGTCACGAGGGGTCGACCTCAGGTGTGTGTGTCAGTACTTCCGGTCAGCTCCTAGTGAAGGTAAACAAATGGACTCGGCGGCGGTTTGCGGTGCAAACATGAAAAATGTGACCGAACCGCGTCGGTTGAATCGCGAACAATGCCCGGACAGAAGAGACGATATAACGTGCGGTTCCCTCCCGTGAGTAGAAACCTTATTTTATTGTGTTAAAGTTGTTAAAAACTAGAGAGAACAAAAGCTAAACACTACAAGCTAACGGTTAGTCGCGTTAACTTAACATGGAGCGCCTGCTGCGTTCAGGCTCTGTCGGAAATCTGCGCGTTCATCGTAAACACGACTGTCAACCGTAGTTTTAGAGGATAATCCGGGTTCAACTCGTGATATTTACAGCACGGAAGCTCATTTAACAATTTGATAGTAGATCTGAGGCTGTAGATGCCACTTGTCAACAAGACAAAGGACTTTATAGTGGGGTTTGGTGCCGTTTGCTCCACACAAAATGGCCAATTTAACCTGCTAAAAACAAAAAACGTTGCACAACATGGAGAGAAAATCATGAAACGCTTCGATCAGCAGCACAAGAAGCATATTTCTGTCAATTATGAGACTTTTGATTGTAAAAAAAATGTGCTGCATGTGTTTTATTTAATGTTTTGAAATCTTATATGATGTGTGTTTTATGGGATGTAAACACATGACAGGTGCAGTCAGTAAATTTATTTACGACTATGACAAATAAAAAATAGAAACTTCAACTAAAGATACTTTATCATTTAGAAGCGTAAACTGTGACTGCTTTCATGGCCTCAGATCTCAGATTCACAAGGAGCATGTGAATGCAGCAACTCTAGGTAGAGTGTGTGTGTGTGTGTGAGATTGTCTCTCTTAATTGTTTGTTTTTGCTCACAGAGTCGCATCAAAAAGATCATGCAGAAGGATGCGGAGGTGGGGAGGATCGCCACCGCGGTCCCTGTGATCATCTGTATCCTTTCCAGTTGAATTTCAACATTATTTTATCTCCCAAAATCTCAAAAGTATGCATTGTTTCTCCTCAAAATTACTGGATATTATTAATATCAGGAAAAAACACACACATTGAGGCCAATATGGGACACAAAACTCCCTGAAACTCAACCTGATTTTAAATGAGGCATTAATTTGCAAATATACCAGTAAATATTTAAAATGTTCCCAAAAGAAAACATCACACCTGCAGGTGATGCAGGTGTTTTTCTGTCTGTTATCCCAGAGGGATCCCTGAATACGGATATGGTGATTATTATTTCATGTGCTGGTTGTCTGTGAAGTCCTGAACCGCGGAGATCAGCTCGAGCGCTGGAGATGTTCCTGAAGTCTCTGCTGACCCAAATCTGCCTGGTAACTCAGTCGAAGCTCAGCACCGTCGTGTCGGTCGCTCACATGTGAGTAAAACCTGAGGTTCCTGAATTCAAGAAATGAGAAGGAACGATGCCGATGGATATGGAATTTTGTGTTGGGATGTTCCATCTTTAAAAATGTTTTAATGTGAGGTCACGTGATGTTTCCGTGTAGGAAGCAGTGCATCGAGTCGGAGAAGCTCTTCCACTTCCTCAAAGAGTTGGTGGAGCGAGCCTCGTCTACGGCAGGCCAGAAGGACCACAAAGGGATCAGCATGTGGCCGCTGTACAGGTAGACCCCCACACGTTTACCATCAGTTCATATCATATGTATGGGGTTTAAATGTTGAGGAATTATTATTTTCTTATTGCGTTGTTTTGTCCGACCAACAGTCCCCGAGACCAAAGGATTAAACGAACAGAGAGCTGCAGGTATGATGGATTTTTAAAGATGAAGTAAACGATCAGTGTAAAACATTTAAATCTCTTAAACTTGACTCACTTTGGACTCTTTAAATCACGTGTGACAACGAAAGGCGACAAATCTTTACAATTTGAGAAGTTGGATTCAGAGATTTGTTTTCGCATTTTTAGCCCGAAATGTTGCAGAAACTGATACATTTTCCATTTCGGCTCTAATCTTGTGTTTTTTACGTTATTTTCTTCCCAGGACTAAACGGAACGAAGCCTCCGTTAAAAAAGCAGCCGACGTGATGGAAATGAAGCCGCGGCGGAGTCTCGACTCCCTGGACAACGAGTCCAGCTCCGGCGTACGTATTCTGTTACTGAAATACTTTTTATCACGTTTTATCTTTATATGAGGATCTGCTTTAAGATGCTGTGATTTTAACAAACAAGACTAAGAGGTTATGAGCTACAACAGCGCCCCCACAAGGCTGTAATGTCCATTACACAGGAAAAAAAGTATTATGAGGATGAGTTCACTGCCCTGAGTTTTAAGTCACTTTTTGTTTCTTTCAGGAGTCGGAGCTCTACATCTGCTTATGAGTGAACATCACCGTTCCCATCATGTTAATTTATTTTTCTTCTTTATTTAAACTATGCTTGTCGAGGTCAACGCTGAAAAAAGTTTTGGGGAGAGATAAAAAAAATATTTATGTAATATTTTAGACCGTTGGCTGCTTATGCTTTTTGTTTTTGTTTTATTTTGAAAAAAAGATGGATTTTGTAGTGAAGCCCCCGTTTCCCTTTTTGTTTGTAGCAGATATTCAATAAGTTCACACTCGAACTTCAACAGCTTGAGACTTTTAAATTCTTTGTTGTTGTTCAGTCAATTTGCTTTAAAGCTTTACAAGTTGAATTGTTAAATTATGTTAAGATAATAAATAATAAATAAGTTTTCATACCATTTTATGCACCAGCCCTAAAAATAAGTGCTTATGTTGCCAAACGGCCTTAATGGTTTCTGTTTAGAGCGTTTAATTTTTAAAGCACTTGTAAATTAACGTTTTAAAAAAAAAACAGTAAACCTTTGCATATGAAATGTAATTGAAATGTAAATAAATGTTTATTTCAACTTCTGTGAAATTTAATGCGAAGTAAACAGATCACATAAATGAATCAAATCAAGAGCATACAGCAATTGGTTTATTCCATCATGAGGTGAAATAATCAATAAATAGATGCATTTTATTCTGAAAACCTTTTTTTTTTTTTACTTGAAATTTACATTTTGAAGCCAAATAAAGCAAAAAGTCTCTCTTTGAGTTGCTACGCTAGCTAGCTAGCTGCAAGGAGGTTAAACGGTTTTCGTTCTACAGCTGTGAAACATTTGGGCCACCGTTGCCGCCGCCGACCCCAGCTGATCCGACCCCCCCCCCCCCCACACACACAACGGCAGTCTCGTAACGGACCTGAACGAAACGTACCGTTCATCTCTATGTGACGGACGAGTCAAGTTCAGATCCAGTAGTCATGCATCTTCACTACAGTTACATTTGAAAAGAGTAAAAATAAGAAAGAAAGGAAAGAAAAAAAAAAACACTAACTTTTTCAAAATAAAATAAAAACCAAACATTTATTCTAATTCTTGCGGTAATTACATATTTATAGAAATGGAGGCCAATTTCATTAGTGGTTGAATAGATTCTAGTGATCGATCCAGCATCCCGAAGGCACTCCTTTTACACTCCTTTTTTGAAAAATCGACCCAAATACTGACAGAGAGGGGGGGGATCTAGATTTAAATACGTCGACAAATTAAAACATTTACACAGACAGAACGGCCTCACCTCGTCGGCTCTTCTTTGTCAACTGGTGCTGTGAGTTTACAGTGGCAGATCGGAGGACATGACGTTTTAAAAATTCCCAAAACAGAGAAAGAAAAAGCGTAAAACTACACGTGAACCGTCTTCAGTAGAGTCGTGCTCCGTAGCCAAATGTCTGTTTAATCGCTTCAAAGTAGTATCTCTTCCAGCCCTCTTTCGTCCGCTCCTCCTCGCTCTCAGGCACGCCTCGACACTCCACCTTCAGCTCCGTCTCGCTGCTCCGGTCCAGGAAGGTCATGGTGACCGTCGAGTAATGCTCTGTGGAGCACAAACACAACTCTATTCAACTCTATTAGATAAACACGCTGTTTTTATTATTCCGATCCACCGCTGAGGTTTGTTCTCTCGCGTGTGAACGCACCATAACACTACTTTATCTTATTGACTGTTTATTAAATGTGTACATTTTCTAATAAATTATTAAATATAAGAAATAACAGAACATAAAGATGTTTTTCATTTGTATATTAAAACACAGGAGTATGAAATGAAGAAAAATAAGAAAATATGTATATTTGAGAAAATAAATAAAGGTTTCCACAAAAAAGTAAAGCGTTGTGTTTGAAAAGATCGATTCACAATCAAAGATAAAATTAGTATTTATGGCAGCCATCCAACAAAAATAAAATATAGATCTAAATGAATAACATCGTACCAGAGGGCCAGTTGTTATACCTCCACTTCATAACTATTTTCTCATCAGGTACCTGGTGGAGAAAAGATTCACCGTTAGAGCGTTTATTTCATCTGAAGGCAACAAAATGAACAAAAATAAAAATTTAATTCTACATGATGGATATACACATGAATATATGCACAATTATAAACTTTATTTATACAGCACTTTGCAAAACACAAGGTTAATAAGTGCTTTACTAGTTATAAATGACAAACAACACAGCAACGTGCAAAAGGAGCTACTGCTACAAGAAAAAAGTTAAATAATATTATTTGAAAAAGTACAAAGAGAATGAAAGGTTGATGGTCAGCCTCACCAGCTCTGTGAATTCACCAAAAACATTTCCTTCTAGCAGACGAAACTTCCCGCCCTTCTCGCCCTCCACCATCGCCGGAGCGTGTGTGAACGCCTGGACCATCTGCACATCGACCAAACACAACGCTTGGACTTTATTTTTATCGTCACATACAGGTACATGTGACCAAATGGGAATATTAATTCAATGCAAAGACATGAATACATGCAAATTTGCACACAGTGAAATATTTAGATCAAACTAAAAATGTGCGTGAGTTGAAAGCCTATCAGTGTTGAGATTCTCCTCCTGTCATCACTGAATCAGAAATGGAGATAAAACATATCGTAGCAGCCTGTGGTCCCCCAGAGGTCTACATTAAAACCTCACATTAGTCCAGAGACCAGACCAGACCATGTGGAGAAACCAGAGACTCTCTGTGGTTCAAACAACAAGGTCTCTGCTGTATTTATGTCTAGATGATGTAATATTAAGTGTTAATGGAGCAGCTACAGTCGTAGAATAGCCTTATGTGCTTATTCTTTCAGCCCTATCATCCGTGAGAATAAAAGTCACCAAACAGAGAGGATGAAGAGGGGAAGCTCACCTCCTGGTTGAGGAAGACCCTGTAGAGATCCGCCGGTGAGGTGAGGAACTTTTCCCTCATGCTGAATTTACAGGTTGGGATCTTGACGCCGGTGTTGATTGGAGCAGCTGTGCTGCCCGAGGAGGAAATCTGTTCGACACAAGAACAAAAGTCTGGTGAGGGAAGATCGCTGCTGCACCGCCACGAGGAAAACGCCTCGGAAATTCTGTTACGGTAAATAATTTAGAGAAGAGTTCTGTGTGAAAATGTAAAAACGGAGCTGAAGGCTGGAGATCTGTGAAGGTGACGAACCCGAGTTTTATCCAGCTTGGCTTTGGACTGCGACGTGGACTTGGCCATGCCGTTGGCCGTCGGCAGGATCATTCCCTGTGTGAACTCTGCAAATAAACATTTAAGAAAAAACAACTTAACTAAAAGCTATGAAACAAAGAAATCTAGTTTAATTCTAAATTGGATAAATATGAAAGATCCTAGATATTCCTTTGAAATGTTATCACACAATAATGAGTTTTTAATGTCCGTTTCTATGAGAAAACAAACTGTTTGAAATTAACATTTTCACGTAAAACAAATTTACATTTAGTTGCGTTTTTGATCAGGTTTGTTGTAACATTTTCCATGTACAGTAGCTCTTCTTAACTTAAGCTTTTAACTTTTATAATTGTTTAAGATCCGTAGCGGCTCCTTTAAGATCAAGTCTGGATTCACACTCACCCGTTTTTAAAAACCCAACGTAGCTTCCCAGGACTTCACGGATTTTCTCGGCTCCTTTTGTCCTCATCAGGCCGGTCAGCGGCGTTTCAGGTTCGTCTTTATTCAGCGACACAGAAACCTGGACATAAGACGACAGGCATGAAAACGCAGCTACAACAATACACGTCGCACACAAGTTCTCTGGCGAGACTCACATCAAGATCCTCCATGTCGTTCTCGTCAGAAAGGTTTGGAACTTCAATCGTTCCTGTATATTTGACTCCTGCTTTCGACTCTCCTGGAAAAACAAAGAATACAGAAGTCGACAGAGATTCAAAGAGATTTCTTTTCAGTTATAACAACAAAAGGGAGCGCTTGTTTTGATCAGCTTTCACGTTACGGTCCTCTTCTATTTTAAGAACCATTTAACAGTCAAAATGAGGTAAGAAACAAGCAATGCAGTATGCATGTTAACTAAGTTTCCTGTGTTTTCATATCTGGAAGTGATGGCCGCAAACACACCACGCCTGTCAGCAGATGTATGAACAATTTTATGCATCAATATTTAACAGAATCTCCCTGTAAAACTACACCAACTGTCGTCTCAGTCTTCTACTAACCGGTCCACGTGGCCTTCAGGTTCCATTCATAAAAGAAAATAAGTTTTCCTTTGCGGTTGTTGATGGAGGCCTCTCCTTCCACCTTGCTGACTTCCGTCACCTCACAGCTCCCCTCTTGGTTCTCCACGCTCAGTCCGAGGAGCAGGGATTTTAATTTGTCCGACGACCAGTTTGTTGCGTCTCGTTCAGTCCTGCAAAGTGAGCAAATTACATCAACATCTGCATCTTCATTTTTCTTTGATCACATGGGCATAAATACATTATTTAAAAAAATGGAAGCGTTTTTTCCCTTTCAATGTAATTGCTGTATTTTTTCACTTCTCTATCATAATAAGGAGCTAGACAGCTGATAATCACGGGAATGGAAATTGTCTAGGATCAACTTATTTTGATTTTCAAATCAGGCTGTACATTATCTTGGTTTCCAGCTGAAAGTTTAGTTTGTTACCGGGAGGCTTGCGTTAAAAAATGACATAATTTTGGCAAGACACACATATACATGATGTCATATGTGATTTATTAACCATCTCTAGCGGGCTTAAAAGTGACATTTTATATAATCTGTAAACAAAAGCCAACAGGTGACCGGAAGCTAAAAACAACTCATAACAGTATGATCCATTGTGGATAACTGGAACAATGTGTACCCAGTAACTTAAAACTGGTTTAAAACATTTAAAAATCAGGATTAAGGACATTATTATCTCAAAAGTGATCACCTTAGAGTCCAAGTTAGAGCAACAGTAAATTCCTATGATGGCATATTCAATTTATGGAGTAGCAGGTGGTGGCCAGCGGGGTGGGTACGGACTTTCCATCCATGCCTCACATCAACACAGCCAACTGGCGCTTTGTGTCGTGAAGCCAAATAACCCAGTGACTGATCAGGTAAAATGTACTTCATAGGTATTTTAACATCACGAGACAATGGCACCTCAGAACAATTTGGTAGGTGAAACCTTTCTGAACTGGATGACGTTACCATGGAGATAAACACGGTTACCATGGAGAAAGAGCGCAGGAACAGTGAGAGGTACGTATATGGGATATTATGTGCAGCAATCCTAATAGTCACGGTCGTGTGTATATATATATATATATATATATATATATGTGTAGCTTTACAAAACATAACATAAATATTTCATTAACTTTGAGATGAGGTGCAATAACATGAAGCTTTCTAGACACATGTATAAGTAACGGACTCATGATGTTGGTAATTAATCACCTTCAGTGGCTAAAAAAAAAAGTACACCCCTTACCATACAGTACATGCATTAAAGCTACAGTAGCTAGCTGCAAGCGAAGCTAACTTAAAAAAAAAACGATGTTTAGCTTAGTGAAATCCCTCAACTGTAACTATTATTATTTTTAAATCAACAATATTCTACATTTTACACTCCGTATGTGAATAACTGAATAACACTAATGTATCTACACGAAGCGCCCCCCAAAAAATACCAGTAGCAGTAGCTTGACACAAATACGAGCTCAATGTGAGGTGTTAGCATATTAGCAGGCTAGCTGTCCTTTTCTTTTTAACTCACCAGTGCCAGTTGTTGACGTTAGTCGCGTCGGCTCTCTCCTCGACAATCCAACGAGGGTCTCCTTCTCCCCATTTAGCCATTTTTAAGCCAGAGGTTTTACTGTGAGTCGGTGTGTTCAGAGAGGCAGGTTAGTTTGCCGGTGACTGTCCCGGTGCACGTTGTTTCTAGAAGTCTCTGGCTGCGTCTGCTGTCTCGCTTCTTCTTCGCGTGTAGGTTTTAATGAGGGGTTGGTAAACCAGCTTAAAGGCGCATAACCGCCACCTACTGGATTGGAGGCTGTGGATCAGTAGCTCCTCCAAAATAAAATGAAAAAAAAAAATATATTTTCTCTATTATATCTGTTATTCTTAAGAAATGAATTATTTATTCATTAATGTATCATCTGCTCGTTCCCCTCGCGGTGCTTCTGCGTTTGTACGCCGTGCACAGACATCGCTGGAAACGGAACTACGTGAAGTGCAAAAAAAAAAAAAAAAAAAATCTCCGAACCGGAAATGTCAATAGTTCCGCTTCATAAAGCAAAACTTCTGAAAATAAACTTCGAGAAATATAAGACAGTGATAGAAGAAGTATTCACACAATTTGCTGACCTAAAATTAAAAAAAATAACGGTAAAAATAATCTGCTACGAGTAAATGTCCTTATTTAAAATGTATTAATATACATCAAATTCAATTTTTTTGTAAAGCCATTTCAAAGTAATATATAGTGATATTTTTTTATCATAATAATTTAAGCTGGTAAATATGGAGTGTTTTAATTATTCTCTCTCTCTCTCTCTCTCTCTCTCTCTCTCACTGAATATGATTGAGTTTTGTACTGTTAATCAGACAAAACAAGACTACTGAAGACTACTTGGTATTGGAAATGATGGTTAAATGCACTCCAGAGGACGTGGCTGGAGCATTTACAAACACTCCTAAACAAATGCATTCTACAGATACATATTAGACAGTAAGCAGGGAAATAAGTCACGACAGTGAGCCAGCAGCCACAAAACCAGCAACCCAAACCAGCTCAGCTGAATGGTGCACAACCACTTTTAATGTCATCAATCACACCCTTGCTTTTAGGTCTATCAGTCAGGGTTATTGTGGTGGGACTTGTCGGGGGAGTAAAGAAATATAATCAGCTGTTATATAATATACATGTATATATTGTTAGGTTTCTAAAATACATAATTAATAGTAAGGCAGATTGAACTAATTACCAAGAGCGAAACCAAAAGCCTTTATGTTAGAGCTGTGTTCGTCACCAGCAACGATAATTACTGATAATGACACCAAAGAGTGTAACGTGGTGTCGTAGATAAAGATAAATTCATCAGCGGCTAACATATCAATGGGGAAGATTCACATTCTGTATTTTGACCTAATTCAACTTGCAATTCAGAAACTTTGACACCGACATCAGCATTGATATTCCGACTGCGTTCACAATCGGTATGCATTCTCCTTTTTTGTAGTTTTGTAATCAGCATATGTGAATTGCGTTATTTTCCACTCGGGGTGAAATTATTCACCCTGTAATCAACACAAATTATTAACCTCACTGTCAGAGTAAATAAGACATGAATAAGGTTGGATATAATGATAATATCAAAAAATGTACCAATTACTTGAGTCAAATCAAGTCAGTTGTTTTATCAACCCTGTAATCAACGACAAACTATGTAACCTCAGTGATACAGAAAATAACAGACATGACATAAGGTTGGAGTATTCATGCAATCCAATATCAATAAAATGTACCAATTACTTGTATTCAAGGTCAAAGTCAGTATCGTTTTACAACCCTATTTCCGACAAACGTTGTAAAGTGATACAAAACAACGACTGAATCGAACACAGACACTTTTGTAGAGTATATGCAGCCAATCCAATCCAATAATCGAAAAATACTCCATGTCCCTCAAAAGCAGTACCGGCAAAAATCTCTTCATGTATTTAAGGTAAGAAAATGACCCCTGTGACTGATATATGATAGCTTGTTTTAAGTTTAAGTTAGCTTCACAATGCAGTTAGCTAGTTTCGTCTCCCACCTAGGGGTCAGGGCCCCTCCAAAGGGTCACCAGATACATCTGAGATGTCACGAGATTAATGACAGAAAACACATTTTTTATTTTTATGTTCTGGCCGTTCATTTTCACAACAACTGTGTTTTTGGGGAGGCTGCAAGCGGAAACTTTTTAAACCAGGTTCCAGAATTAAATCTTTTGAACGTGCTAAACTGGTCCCCGTGGAAACGGTGACATCACGGCCCCACTTCGCACACTGTATTACGTTACCCAAATAGCGGTGCACGAGTAAGAAGATGACATGTGTTGTAGTCCTATCTGAAAAATGTATCAACGCTCCTCCAACAAAGTGTAGATTTGCTGCACCGTCACTGTAATCAGCGTAGACGGATTCTTTACAAGCACAAGAATGGCTGTCTATTAGAAAGTTACACCGCCATCTAGTGGTGCACACTATAGCGTTTGAGATCATTTTTACGTATTGTCTTTGCGCTTTTTTGAAAAAGCAAAAAGGAAAAACGTTCCTGTTTTTTAGCAATACTCTTGTCATGTATGCGTAGCCTCAGTCAGATAAACGAATTGTACGAATTGTACAAGTATACTCCAACTTTATTTATAAAGCACGTTTAAAATGACCAACAGTCGACCAAAGTACATAATAATAAAAGAACACATAGAAATACAGTAAAAGGCTATCTGGCTTGGGGAAAAAGATGTCTTCAATAAGGACTTAAAAACCTCTAGGTTCTGGGCATAAAGCCAGGTCATAAAGCTGCATTAACTTACATAACTTTACACACTGGGTACAGATACCAATCTTTAGCGGAACTTCAAACAACTCTTAAAAAGTCACATAAAAAACAAAAATATAAAAATGAAATGTACTTAAGTTAGTTTCCACCCCTGGTTACTGCTATTAATATCTAGAATGTGTGGATACACTGACTAACCACCAATTATTTGCTTTTCAATGATTAAAAAAAAAAAGTAAATGTAAAATCAATCTTTAGCAGAACTTCAAACAACTCTTATAAAGTCACATAAAAAAAAAATACAAAAAAAAAATGAATAAAATGTACTTAAGTTAGTTTCCACCACTGGTTACTGCTATTTATAGCTAGAATGTGTGGATATTCTGACTAACCACTAATTATTTGTTTCCTTCTTTAATATACAATAAAGCAAAAAAAAAAAAAAAAAAGCGGAAGAAATATCCACCATTTAATTTTACCGTTTTACATGTTTCCTTCTTCTCCAAACTAAACAGGCTTTCACTTGTTCGACAAATTAAAGCGTTCACAGGAGAGACGCGGGGAGAAATCATTAGAGAGGAATCCCAGGCATATGGCTGGCTTTTGTCGGCTCCCCTCCCCCTCCCTTCCTTCCCTCCTGCCGTCCGCTCCGCAGCAGCAGCAGCAGCAGCAGCAGGACAGAGGTAGTTCAGTTTTTTGAAGCCGTGGCATGAATGATCTCATCTGAACCTGATCTCCGCTTTCCCTGCCGTCGATCCTATGACCGAGACGGGAATAAAATAACACAAAACACGAGGTGAGTACGCAACACAACCCGGGCGATATCTTCGTTTTTAACCGGCGACACCGACGGGTGACCGTTTTGTTGTTTTTTTTAAAAAAAGGAACTTAAAACAAGCCCCGGCCGCGGCGGAAAAAAAAACTCTTGTTTTTTGGCTAGGAAGGAGGAAGGACCGCGGAGGATGTGTGTGGGTGGGCACTTTTTTGGGGGGAGCTAATTAGCTTGCTAGCATTCTCTTTTTTTGTGTGTTGTTGTTGTGAGTAATGGCAAACAAAAAAGGCCAAACTTGAGACGAATGCCAAGCGTTTTGTATATACCTCCGCGGAGGCATCGTTAACCCCCCTCCTCCGTTTCAACTGAACATCTTAGCTCCAGCTAGCTTAGCGGCCCCGCTCCGTAAACCGTGAAATACCCGGAGCTAGTAGCTAGCCGGCTAGCTGTTAGCTACTAGCGCAAAATGGCCTCATTGTCGCTCGGTAGCTCTGATGCTGAAAAGACAAAGCATGCGGCAGTCACGGCCAACGGCTCCCCGGCCGCTCCAGCACGGCGGGCGGGATCCGAAACCGGCCAGCCGACGCTGCGAATATGTGTTATTTATTATTTTTGTGGGGTGTGTGTGTGTTTAAAAAATAACAATAACGTGAGTTTCTTCGTGATTTGAGCACGTCGGGCTGTGGAAGTGGAGGGTTTTCGGTGTGCTGCGGTGGGGGATGGGGCAATGCTAGGAGCCATTGACGTAAAGCGAGGCTGCATTTTGTTTGGCTCCAGTCTCCTAGCATAATACAAGGGCACATTTTGTAGTCATGTGTTCCATGTATCAACACATACATAATATACAGTGTTTGCGTAATTTCAACTAGGTTCTTTTTTTAACACTTGATCACTAATTTCCTGATTTCTCCTATACACGTTTTTGAACATCATGTGTGTGGCATTTTCTTGTTAAATCTTTACAACAGTGTCACTCAATTGTCTATAATATAACAGGGGGGGCATTAATTTGGATTGATTGATTTAAGTGGAGATTATCTAGACATCTATCTAGGCATCTATAGCAGACAAATGTGTCTGAAAATGTATATATATTCACATTTTTAAAAGGTGCACATACAGGATTGTCAACAACGGGTCAGGTTTATAAGCAAGGATGTGTTTTTTTACATGCACTTGCTTTGATTTGGTGTTTCGGTGCATAACAATAAACTATTAATAAATAAAATTGACAAATTTATGATATTTTAAGATTTGTACAGTTTGTGCAGGAATGTGCAAAAAGTACAGTCTGTGCAATGCACAGCGTTAATCGTAGGATAGATGTGTTTATGTAACACAGAGACAAGATGTGAATGTTGTTCATTCACAAAATTAAGTTTATAATGGTTATAAACAGTCAGGTTTTTTTTCCACATTCAGGTTGTAGTTTTTTTAAGCATTTTGTTATTATGGTGGTATATCGTGTTATTTAGCCCAAGATGGTGTTCATGCAATAGTTGCACTATCAGTGTCTGAGGTTTTGGTAATTAATATATAATTTTTTTGTCCTTTTACATTCTGCAGCTCTGCTGTTTTTTGGAATCAGTTTTTTTGTCTGCTACAGGTGCAACATCAGAGTGAACTAGACATAAACCAGTCTTTTCTCATAATAAAATAAATGTTAATAAAAACAAATATTACTCTGTTGATTTATTTTTACTTTTTTAATTAATGTCCAAGGTGAATTATTGAGATTTAACCCCCAAATGCCAAACTATAGGGTGTTAAAAAAACACAGTGTCAAAAACCCCCAACTGTTATCATGTATTTCTTCACTATGCAGTGTGCTTTCTCTCAGATTGTAGGTCTTCCTGGTTGTATTTCATTTTCATATTTACACATTTGTTGTTGTTTTTCCTTCAGGGAGATAGTGCTCTCTAGTGTCTCTTGTTTAACAGGGGCCAGCCACAAATGCACTAACACAAGAAGACAACATATGTCCATAAATGCCTTTTCACCCTTTTGTATTTTAGATCTTCGGGCACATTCATAAATGACTACCTTTTTTTCCTCCCCCTATTCTGTCCATTGTCAGGAATTGTTATTCCCAATGCAAGCGAGGACTCAAAGCAAGCGAAGGCTCCCAAGCTATTCAGTGTCCATTAGCTTCTTTTTATCTTTTTGGTATGGGTTATGAAATTCATGTGATCAATCAGGTGACGACAGTAGCTGTTATTTAATCTTTCTTTCTCATTTTATGTCAGGTTTTCACGTGCATAAAGCAGTGCAGTACCTCCCCCTATTGAAGGCCGAAGTAACGGACAATTTACAATCAGTCCCCCATTAGAAATCACTTGTTTTGATTATATGATGATTAAAAGCAAACTCATGTTTTCCAGTTTTTTTTTTTTTGGCTGTAAAATCTTACACCAAACTTCTGTGTTAATTTTACGATGGTATGTCATTTGCACACAGATTACGAGGACCTTAGGTTTGTTGGGGCATTTTAAGATGAACGTTTAAAGAAAAACTAATTGTTGGAGATGTTTCGTGCATTTAGTTTAATTTTGGTTTCCACAGGAAAGTGGGCAGTTTCTTTTTTAATTGTTAACAACTCTTTGCTTTTTGCTTTCTACTCTGTAAACCCTAATGCTATGCTTTTACAGTCCAACATCTGTCAAATACTATTATTGTTGTGTCCCTGATTTTTTTCTTTTTGTGGTTATTTTTTAAAGGAAATGTATCACAAATAGAAATTTGAAGCAAGTGGAATCATTCACCCAAACGCCCTGCCAACAGGTTTTTGTTTTTTCTTATACAGAGGAGTCACAGCCGGACTCACTATTTTTTCTGTCTGGAAAATTAAATACAACAGTCTTCTGTTGGGAGCTCAGTCTCCTATTTACTTGCATCCCATTTGTTTCGGGGAGTCATAGAGCCTTTAATGTTGGCAGGAGTGTCGTTTTGTTCCTGTAAGACATCTGTGTGCCAAACGGTGTGCAACAAGGAAGTTGACTCTACTTTTCTTCCCCTCCCTCAGTGAAGAGAAAGTGAAAATCTTGTTCTACTAGTTTTTAAAGCGTGGTGTGTGTTTGTAGACCCGGAAACCTGATCTCCCTTGTATATATTAGTGGTTCATGGTGGTACATTGTATTGTGATATTGTAAATGCTGTTATATACTCATATTGTTACCACTTCTACCCCTCAAAAAAAGCACCTTATTGATTAGGATATTCTCTTGATCACAGGTGGCAGTGGGAAAGAATGAGTGCACTGATCATTGTAACTTGAGTGCTGTGTTTGTTTTCTGACAAAGGTCTCTCTAGTCTGTGCTTACTTTGATGCAGCGTTTGCATTTAGTTGGTAACCATGCTATTTTCGGTGGCTCAGTGGTCTGTTAAAAGTGTGGTTGTTCCGCCCAGCAGGAGTCTTGCCTCAGACTGGCCTAAAATGGGCAGAAATGGTGCTGAACAAAAGCTGCTTGTCGCTCGTACAAAAGTACTTGAAGCGTTGCAGCCGGGACCAAGCTGCATTTCTATTGCCTGTGCCTCTCAACAGGAAAGGTATAGCAAACTTTAAGAAAAAAACTACAACAAACAATTTACTGTTTACTGTAGTCCATAAAGAGTTAAAACCTGTAGAGTTTATTTTTAAAGTCACAGCTGCTGTGGAGCAGATTGTAGCCCTAGCTCCCTCATGTCCATACACAAGTACTACACCACATAGCCTCATTACATCACACTTTTACATAATTAATTACATGGCACTTATTTTTTTCACTATGATCTCAGCTAGTGAAACAGCATTGTGTGTGTGTTTTATGTCAGTGTGATAAATTGGTTGATCAGAGAAGTGTCGGGTGTCTGACTGTGTTTTCTTTCTCCTCGCCGCCATCGCAGACAGACAACATGTTCCCGAAGGGCACCAAGCGCAAGTTCTCAGACTCCGGGGAGGAGCCGGTCTCCAGCGGCGAGCACGTCCCGGCGGCTCCACCCGTGGTGCCTCGGGCCCTGACGTCGTCCTACAGCTTGCAGCGGCAGTCGCTGCTTGACATGTCGCTCATCAAGCTGCAGCTCTGCCACATGCTGGTGGAGCCGAACCTGTGCCGTTCGGTGCTCATCGCCAACACGGTGCGGCAGATCCAGGAGGAGATGACCCAGGATGGCACCTGGCAGATAATGACCCAGGCTCTGGCGGCCGCCCAGTGTCCCACAGACCGCCTGGTGGCCACCGAGGTGCTGTGCCGGCAGACGGACCCGGCAGCTCAGGCCGGGCAGAGCCCGAAGCCCTTCTCGGTGGTCGGCCTGGAGGAAGGCTACCACGCCGAGGAGGTGGTGATGGAGGGAGACGTGGAGACAGAGGTCACCATGTCAACTTTGTCGCCCGTCTCCCCCCAGCTGTCCTCGGCGTCGTACCTGGCGGGTCCCTTTGGCATGGGACCCTGCTGGGAGGAGGAGGAGGAAGACGGCGAGTGTGAGGAGGACGAAGAGGAGGACAGCGAGGAGTGTGTGTCGGAAGGAGAGGAGGGGGACCGGGACCACCTGAACGCAGAATCCAGGACAGGGGAGCAGGTTTTTGGGACTTTTGAGATCAAGCACCCGGCGCCGCCCCCTGACCCTGCGCTCGAGGAACTTTTTTCAGACGTGGACCCGTCCTACTACGACCTCGACACAGTTCTAACAGGCATGCAGAGCGCCCCAAAGATGGGGCCGTACGATCTGCTGGAGAGCCTTTCCTCTCACGGGCCAACGGCCCTCAGCTCCAGCTCGAGCTGCAGGTCAGACCTGAACGAACTGGACCACATCATGGAGATCATAGTGGGATCCTGAAACTCAGAACATTCCTCTGGCCTGTGCTGATCCCTCAGACTCTTTCCAGACTATGCACAGTACACATGTGCATGTTCTGTATGTGGTATTGTTACACGTGGAGATTGTTGGAGGTTTTGGGACAAGGTGGGAAATTAACAGCAAGCCAAGTAGATTTTGGGATAGGCTGTTAGCGGCGTAGTTAGTCTGCCCTAACGGCCACTTAGGCAAGTCGGCAGCTGCTGTTTGGGACCTTCATCTTTTATTCAAAAAGTGTAATTTGCCGTAAAAGTAGTGACGGTGAAATTTAATGAATTTTGGAATTCACAAGCCACCCGTGGCCTGTGGGCGAAGCAGTTAGTTTCCTACTTTGTTGATGAAATCCAAAACGTTAACAGTTTCTGTGAGAGGGCAAAGATAATTACCTATACCATAATGCATTCTTATTTACGTACTTTCCATGTTTACGTCTGTCATACATTCTGTCATACTAGCTCCTTCTGGTCGTATTCTCTGCCATTTTGTCCATTTCTATTTATTGTAACATGGACCGAGTAACAATTCATCACACTACATGCATCAGAAAACCAGAACAAATTGTAAATCCAAATCTATGAATCAATGCATATTTTCCTAAAGATTTGAGCAATTATGAATGGAATATATGTATATGTACGTATGTGTATATAGAAATATATTTTTTGCATTATACAGCTGGGGGGATTTTGCAAGTATCATTTGATATTATTATTTTTTTCCCCCTCCCAAGCGGTTTTTAAGATTTTAATGTAGCCAGACTCAAGACAGTGTCTTCCCATCGTTTGGTATAAGAAGTCGACTGTAACAAGTGTCAGGACTGGCATCGTCACACTTTTAAAGGCGCTGTTCTTTCATTTTCTCAAAAGCTTTATGCAGGGCAGGGAAATTACCGCCGGCCACCCACCTGGCTAAGATTTGACTGTTCCTGGTAAGTTTACAGTAGCCGGTGGGGAAACGTCGGTAAGTTTCCGGCTCTGTTCTACATACAGATCTAATAACAATAATAACAGCTCTTTTTTTTCCTCAAGCATTTGGAGAAACCCCGGGGTGATAACTGCATCAAGAAGCCATATTTCTTTCTCTCGTTTTGTTCGAACAACAAATGGAGAGTTCTGTGTGTTAACCCAATCTAATTTATTGTTTTTATTTATTGTATTTATTATATCTAGGTACAGACATGCAATATTGACGTATCAAATCAACCACGAGGCCTGATGAAATTATATTTATCCAAATTTTGCCCTCTGTTTTGAATGCAGTACCTATTTATTCCTCAAATTTTTTTTTTTTATTATTATTAGTAGTAATAATAATAACCGGGTTACTATTCAAATCACTATGCAGCTCTGTCATACGTGTTTTCAAAATGATTGTATACGACTCAAATGTCCTTTAATTCCTTTATGCAAACAGTTGCCTTTCTCCTAAAGATGTGGAAAAATCAAATGCATTTTTCAAATTGTTCCTTATTGTGATGAAGAGATTTAACTCAGGCAAACAAGATGTATTGACAAAAATACAGTATTACGACACGCTTAATACCTTACCACAACACTCCTGAAGGATGTCACTCTGGTCTGAATGGGAGCTAGAACTTCAAAGACTAATTACCGTTGTAAAATGTATGCATTTTTTTATATTAAGGAAAAAAACATTGTAGCATCTTTGTAAATATTTTTTATAATAAAAGGTGCAACTATTAATAGTGTGGTGTCCAGTTGGATGACTTGTTTTTTGTGTGAGACATTGTGTACTTTTCAACAAGACGTTTATTATTTCCTTCGCCGCTGCTCAAACCGGAGTAAAACGGTGTGTTAGTCGGGAACTATTTTCAGCCGGATTTACTACAATGCCTTTGTTGATCATAGTCAAGGACCATATCATCCATTAGTGTGGCTCGTTGAGGTGTTTTAATAGTTTTTTTTATTGGAATCAAGTAATTTTTTGGTCTTTTCATGGAATTTGTCAACAAATGTAAAAATGATCAACCTTAAATGTCACTTCTCTAACTTTTAAATGGAGACTGCTAGACTGTGCTGGAAATACACCAGAAATACCTCGGATACAGTTGAATCAGGGGGATCTGCAAATATGCAAATCTTTGCAGCGAACCGATGTGGTGTTTACCTGCACAGGAACAACGGTACGTGTGGTTTGCTACCCGATCCGTAGCGCCCGGTGGGTTGGGAGCAACGTGAGCCAGAGATGTCTCAAAGTGGACAACAGAAAGTTCTGTGTATTTAACGTTTAATTTAGCATCGATATCAAAGCGTCTCTAAACAGATCACTTACCAAGGCAACTATCTGGAAATGAATTGGAGTAAATGGGTAGTTTTATGGCTAAAAACTCTGCACAAAAGTACTGGAACCAACTCACACCAAAGTGTCCGTACCGTACCGAGACACCAAATGAGCCTGCAGTAGCATTTAGAGTTGAATAATTTAAAACGGAAAATATCTGATCAAACAAATAAGTCACAAGTAAACATTCAGTGTTTTAACTGAGACGAAATCTTGTAGGATTTCTCTCAGGACGCATTTCTGCAGCTGGCCAGATCATGTCGATCCTGAAGGTGTATCGTGCCTTGCTCAAAGGCACTACACTGTGTATTTTACTAGATTTCTCTTTGTAATGTTGTCAATTTAAAAGTGATAATGTCCCTTGGCCGTCCACTTGTGCTCTTAAATCAGAGTTTTTCATATTCTTTAAACCGGTGTGTGGAACTGCCAAAAGGTGCTGGTTCATAAAAATTCTAGCTTACTGCATGCTGGCCCGCCGCCGAGTCTTCGTTTGCCCATAGTTAAAGATTAATGGCTTCTCGGTGACTCAGCAAAAAAGCAGCCTGAGGGAGAAACAAGTCATTAGAGAAAGAAACTATTGTGTCTTAAAAAAAAACTAGCAAGAGGGAGAAGGGTAAATGTGAAACAACACATGCAGTATTTTTCAGAGGTATCTGCTACTCTAATCTTCAATCTAATACGTGTTGCTGTCCGGCGAGCCTTTCAAGTTGAGCCGAAGGGGAAAATGCCCTTTTAACGCACTTAGACAACTTTGTGGTTTTATATCAATATTCAATATATTTTTCTTCAGTTGTGTAACACGTGATGAGTTCAGGTGCTTGACATAAACCTGGAAGTCAAGGCCGTATTTTGATTGGACATGAAATCAGAATGAACGCTAGTTTACCTTCTTTGAATGACCGTTTAAAACAACTTGCAACCAAAAAAGAAAAAAAAGTGTTATTTTGCAACTCCTGCGAGCACAAAGGTTAGAATTTACTGACAAGATCTTTTGGCACTGATAATTTAAAGAGGTCAAAGGAACGTCAGCATTTTTTTTGGGTGGGGGGGGTTAGGGTGGATTTTAATGTGCAGGACAGTTGTCCCCCCCCCAAGAAAACACCACAAAATTTAAAATCAGCAACAATTCGTCAACGTTGAATACTTAGTTTCTGTTTAGAGGAAAGGAGAAGTCGATGTGAGCCGCGAGAGCTTCAGGAGGAAGAGACTGAAACAACGTGAATCAAGAGTTTCCTTATTTGGTGCTCTGCCTCCCGCTCTTTCCGGTCACGTCCTTCCTCCCTCCTCTTCTGAGTCATGTCTCTTTAAAACGATGCATTCAGATGCTCACTGCAACTTCCAACACCCGTTTAGATGATTCTAACTCTGACACATTGATTATGTTTGTTGATCATACACGAATACTTCTGAATAAACAGTGATGTATATATATGTATATATGTATATATGTATATATATATATATATAATATATATATATATATATGTATATGTATACAGTATATATCGGGGCCCTTTTATGAGATATTTGGCATCTAAAAACAGGTTGTTGTCATATTTAAACAAGCAAAGACGGTTAAATAGAGATAACACAGTTATTAATAACGATAGAACAAAATACAACGTATTCAGTCAACGGCACCTCTTTTAATATTGTTGGATTTCATTAGCCTCATCACTGGTTCTCAAAATGTGATCAAGAATATTTAGGAGTTGACTCCTTTTTATATATATATTTATTCAACAGCTATTTACTTTATAGATCAGGATTTAACATGGTAAAAAATATGATTATCTTCTTGAATATGCTGTATTACTGTGCATTAAACTACCCAGCTGCAATAAGAAAATTACTCTTACAACACTGACATAACACGTACTGAATGACACTTTGACTACAGTTTGCTAATCATTCCGGTCTTTTAGTAATATATTTATTAGTTTTATTTTTACATGAGTAAAGATTATAAATTATCTTTCCACCACGGTCAACCATGTTATCGTAGTGATGCAGGTTACACCTATGAATTTCAGGTTTATTGTATTTATTTATGTGTATTTAATACTACAACCAGTGTCTGTATTCATACTCCATCACTCGTTGAACAAAATAAACCTCTGTCATACTTAAAAATACAAAAATCACGATTATATGGACCACTTTCGCAGCTCACGTGTTCTCTGTGGTTGTGTCTGATTTTTAAGAGTCGCCCCTGAACGCAGCGGCAGCTCGCGGTCGGAACAAATGGCCGCACATTCGCTGCCCCGTGAGAGGCGGAGGCGGACGCTTCGTCAGCTGGGGGGAACGGACCAATCAGAGGCGCCCAGTGACTCCCGGCGCCCTCCCCCCCTCCTCTGTGGCTGCTCCGCCGATCGGCCTCCTCCCCCCCCTGCTGCTGCTGCTGCGGACGAACGGAGCATTCCTCGTCTTCCTGGGCTCGACAGCGGAGGAACGCGTCGACGAAACGGAAGAAAACGAGCGAAAACGACGGATTCACACGTCTCATGACAATATCCAAGACCACGTAAGGTAGTTTTTATTTTTTACAACCTCTTTTACAACTTAAAAAAAAAAACATCCGCGTTTTTTCTCTTTAAACTTGGTTTAAACGGAGCTGGCGTTTCCCCCCATTCAAGTCAGCGAAGGGGTCGCGGGGTGTTCAGGGGTCAATATAAGTAGGAGGGAGTGACATTATTCTCGTTTTTTTTTACTTCTGTAAAGAGAAGAAACTGTTAAAATACGTTGTTAAATCATATAATTCAAATTGGGTCAGTTGTTTAACTGTTAAATAAGATCAATATGCCTCATTAAATAGGGCTTCTTATGTACCTATTTGGTATTTTGGGGGGGAAATCGAGAAACAGCGACCTGTAACTACCTAACTGACTAACAGACTCGTTTGAGTTTGAATGGATGAGTAAAGTCTGTCAGCCTGCAGTGAGTCACAGCAGTTGTAATGTTCACCCTTCAAATGTCTGTAAGTGGAAATACCTTGTAAAATTAGCAGAGTTGTGTGTGTTAAGTCTGGTTTCTGGTGTTTATTTAGGAAGCTGCTTGGTTGGAGGAGAATGGACAACTTAGCCATGTGTGCTGGGGGGGGGGTGCTGTTACATAAACAAGAGGTTATTACATGGCAATGGGTGGGATGCTCAATGTGTCCCGAAATCAAACTACCTGGTCCACGCCAGTGTCATCCAAGTTAGGTTTTATTCCTATTTGCTGTCAGTCAAATCCGACAGGAAGTGTCCACACATGACTTTATGACTCACAGGTGCCTAAGAACCAACCTGTAACAATTTCCATCAATCGGTTAATAATTCCCCCCCCCCAAAAAATGGTCAAATTCTCTGGTTTTCTTGGGCCTTAAATGTGTTAATTTGTGTTTTTTATCTTGTGACAAGCCTCGCATCAGATACCAATAAAAAAATACTCAGAAATAGTAAATGGCACTCATACATACACTTTGTGTAGTTATAACACACTTCATACACGCACACATACACATTTATCTATAAATGTATCCATAATGGAAATAATCCTATCGTTTCTCATCATTTTATTAAGTCTAATTGGGTGAATAAAAGCAGTAAAATGTCTGGATTCCTTCAATATGGTAGTTGAAATGTCTTAAATGGTTCATAATGCTACTTTAGAGAGTTTTCTACTCCAGTGGATACACGTGGTGTTTTAACACAAATATGTAAAGGTATTAATGGGAGCTGCACTCCAGAAACATGAATGTTGGTCCTCAAACGTCAGGCGTAACCGCTCATCTGTATGTCTTGTCATGTAGGTCGATGTTGGGTCGCGGCGTGAAGCGGAAGTGGAGCTGCCTGGAGGAGCTGGAGGCCGAGACCCTCCCTCCCTCCGCAGAGAGGGGGAAGAATGAGGAGGACGGCGGGGGAGACGAGGGCGGGTTCCTCGCGGCGGGTCCGTCCAGATCCGACATGAGCCACCTGCAGCAGCGGCAGCTGGTGCTCGGCCTCTGCATGGAGAAGCTGCAGAGCTACCAGGCGGGGATGGAGCTCAGCCTGCGCCGCTCCGTGCTGCTCATCAACACGCTCCGGCAGATCCAGGAGGACATGCAGAGCGACGGGGCGGGGGCCTGCACGTCCGAGGTGCTCCTCAACGGCGTCCACCGGGACTCCTGCCTCCTCCGGGACGACATGTCGATGACGTGCCCCGGGTGTGCGGAGGGCGATGACGGGGACGACCTGCCTCTGTCTCCGCCCCTCTCCCCAGAATTCCCCCCTCAGGAGGCAAACGGCACGTCGGAGCAGCAGAAATCGCTACCCGCCTCCGCCGCGATCAATACGTTCAGCAACGCCGTGAACGCCATGGGCTACCTCGGCGACCTCGCCCTGGACGACATCTTCGAGGACATTGACACGTCGATGTACGAGTCGTCCGATCTGCCGTCGGCGTGGTCGGCGGGCTCCCTGTGGCCCGTCAGCGTGTCGCTCTGGGCGGACGAGGACGTGAAAACGCGTCCTCCCGGACACGGCTCGGCCGGGAGCCTCCAGTCCTGTCTGATGGACCTGAACGAGCTGGACCACATCATGGAGATCCTGGTCAAGTCCTGATCACCAAGACGAACTCCTGAACATTTTTAGTCAAGTCAAGGAGTCCGATCGCAGCCGAGGAGGCGGGCAAGAAAGACTTTTTTAAGGCTCCGTCTTGATATTTGCCATGAAAACGGCAGCTTCAGCTGGTTTTATTTGATTAATTTATAACAAACCCTCCGACGTCTCGAGTTACGTACACAAACTCGCTCCTCAAATTAAACACAGGATATTTATTATAACACATGAAGCAAACGTCCACTCTGAAACACTTTTTATACCGTTATTTCAAACAGACATTGTAAGTGATGTGAAGTCACATATGGATATTTCTAGCTGACATTATTGCTGACAAGAGACAGCAGTTTCTGCAGCCACAGTAGCAGAAAACCTCTAAAGGTGGATTTTCCTTATTTCAGAAAATGCAGATGGGCTTTAAGTTCTCATTTTCAGTGGTTATGCCACTTTTCTCTCCGGTTTTATGACGTTTTTTCTCCGAGTGAAGGAACCTGAGCTGCCACGGTTCTGTCAGATCAGACTTTTCGGTTGATTATTAATTAAAATCCCTTCAAGTACACAAGAGAGTGCGTGCCTCGGTGAGCCGGGAGGGCAAAGGCCAGAGGTTTTTTTTACTTTCAGTATTGCAACTGAATGGCTTTTTATCACTCCGTGTTTTAAATTAAGACACCGGCCACCTGGTGGCTCGTGAAACTCCACCGGATTTGTGGATTTACCAGCCAAAGAAGCAAAAGTGTCTGATCCCACGTTTATTTTTTATTTTGTCTAATATTCTTATTTATGAATGAAAACACAAACTGCAGCAGATATGATTTGTGTGTGGAGTCTAGTGTTTGGGTGCAGGTGTAACTTATAATTCAGATTTCTTGTTACGAGCTTGTGTGAGAGAAACAAAGAGTTTAATGAGTTTTTTTAACCTCCTCGGCAGCTTGTATTTGTGGTAAAACGTGTATTTTTTTAATTCCCGCTCCAATCGCCTCAAAGTTGACAATCAGGACGGCGTTGCCACGTTTTCCCCCCCCCCCCCCCTCCAGAATTGTAAACGACAAAAGAAGCCGATTCTGACGTCCAGGATTTTTTCGTAATCGCGATGTTTTCAAAAACTGTTTTCTATGTGAATCTCCAAACCGCCTGTCTGTGGTTTTACTCCCGTTCTACCTCCTGCTGTCTGTGTGTCGCCGGTTGACACTCCTGTCTGTCTGATAGAAACCTCTTGCTAACTCAGTCCTGTCAGACCAAAGCCATCCGTCCTCCGTCTCAACCATGTGCCTTACTACTGATTTTCTTTATTTTATTTTCCGGTTTTAGAGCACAACGTCATTGATTAAAAAAAAACCTGAGATTGTGGTGAAGAACCGCCATCGTTTCTTCCCTCTCCTAAGATTTTTTCTCTCTCCTGTTCTTGGTGAACACTAGTGGCATATGAGCTTAATGTTTCCTGACAGGATGACAGTAAACTAGCTGAGGGAGGAGGTGGCAGCGAGGGCTAGGAGGGAAAAATAAGAGGAGGAGGAGGAGGAGGGGGAGGAAGCAGCTTGCGTCACTGGCTCAGGAGGAGGGGTTTCCAGCTTGTTTTGCCCGGACTCAGACCACCGACCAATCACACGAGACGTACGAGGAGCACACTGTCGCTCTGACAACAACTTGTTTTTTGTTGCTCTGTACACAAATGCGGTGTGAATCTGTTGGATTTCATCCTCGGAAACAAAAAAAAAAACCCTTCTCTTGTTTGTTTGTTTGTTTGTTATCTATGTGGCAGGACTGAACAGCAGAAAACGGTGCAGTGTTATTTATAATTGTATGAGAGTGTCGGTCTGTAAAGCACAAGCTGTGTGGATGCTGATCAGGATTTACATGTAACTGAAGGATGCTACAGAATGAAATCATACTAAATAATGTATTGTATTATACTTTGTGGAATATTTTATAGATTTTATTCAATACTACAGTAAAACCAACAAAAATAAACTGCCTTGTGTGAGTCTTTATTCTTTACGCCTCATTCTACAACATACCTGTTATAGACGTAAAACAACTGATCATTTAAATAAAAAATACTCAAATTTAGTTTCTGCTATCTGGATAATCGTGAATATTGTTTATTATTGTTGTTTATTTATGCTGGAGGATCTCATGATTATCTCATTTAAATTTGTTTGATTTTCACTTCGTTATTCTAGTAAAAATCAGAGGATGTGTGTACTATCTGTGATGCAATATAATATATTTATACATTAAATGTCAGGTAAAGTTATTCCATTATGTTTTAGTCCACCTTCTATTTCTCCTTCAAGGAAATCACATTTGTATTAATAATTGGACATTTGTATGTTTTTACACGTGCTTTGAATTCAACAAGAAAATGTATTAAATGTAAATGGATGTGGCGATTCTAAGGTTAACAGGCCGAACGATATTTTCATGACTTGTTTTATATGAATTAGTTGAAGAAATGTGGTCAGAGCAGTTTAAACGTGGGTTTTATATCGTGGATGATATCGTGAATCCCAGTAACTTGCTTTTGGATATCGTCCCCGCCTTCGTGAGACAAATGATTGAGACATTTCCTCAAACCTCTCACAGAAACGTGTCTTGCTGCACACCACACATGCATTCATTATGAGGTATTAGTCAATACAGGACTGCCTGTTCGTGGTTTATGAGCAGACAAACGTGGGCTTTGTCTGCCCTGATTCTGTCCTTTCAGGGAAACCTCGCTCTCAAACGTGTAAACAGACAACGCAGCCTGAGAAGCTCAGCTCAGGGCAAAATCTCCCGTGCATGTTTCTCCATGTGAGTCAAAAGGAAGCCAAGGCCGCCCTCTGGTGGCCATTGGACTATAAAGCAGTGCTGAGGGGTAAGCATGACGGTGCAAATTCAAAAACGTTCTGTGGTGGACAAAGTACAAATACATTGTTATTGTACTTAAGTGGAATTTTCAGGTATCTGTACTTTCCTTGAGTATTTTTTTTCATAACTTTTTGCTGCCTACATTTTAAAAACAAATATCTGTACTTTCCTCACATTTTAGAAGCGGGTTTGTTTCTTTAGTTTTAATGCATTTGAGGGGAATTATCAATTATTATTTTTATTATTCATATGATACGATATTCAGTTAGCCTTGCAAAAAAACAGCCAGTATAAATGTCAAATGGATATTTACAAGTTAGTAAAAATTATAATTAAATGTGTTGACATGACAGGAGAAGGTGCATCATGGTCCGTCAAACAACATTAATTATCTGTTAGTTTCATAAAAGCCTTTGCAAACAAACCAACCGCTATAAACAGTATGATGTTTAATGATAGAAAATGAAATAAGTAAACAAACTTGATCTTGTGAGGAAGCAGTAACTTGTGCTATCTGAGTAATTAATGGGGTAAAAGGACTAATTGGAGGGAATTAGTCTCACAAAATGGGGAATAATCAAATAAAAAGAAATTAAGGTCGACTAGAGCACAAGACATGTAATGTGTGTCCTTGTTTACGTCCCGACTCTGTTAGTTCTCCTCAAATGAACATCTGAATTCCAGCAGCAGAGTCACAGTGGTGTTGTTGGTGAGAAGACTGGAATTCAGGGAGTGGCCACAAGAGGAGGAGCAACACGTGAGCTGCTGCACACGACCACTGCTGAACACGTGGAGAGAGCTG